>VXBZ01005949.1:197051-231537 GCA_013399135.1 Heliornis fulica | reverse complement strand
CCCCCCCAACTCCTCCGCCCCCATTCCCCGAAGTCTAAACCTGGGAAGCCGGGGCTCTGTGGCCAGAACCGGCTGTTACTTTGTCCCGAGCGAGGACGCCTGGGCTCTGGCTCTCTCCGTCCCCCGGCGTGGGCTTGTCCGTCTTTCTTTAGGACCGTTCACACGCCTTTGCTTTCCTGCCATCTTTTCCGTTTTGATGTCTTGGTGCTCATTCGTTCTTCGGCTTTCTAGGTCTTTGGTCTTGTATTATTATTATTATTGTTTTTAATGCCATTCCGCTATTGCTTGGAGTACTTAAAATGCCCCGAGAATGATTTAAACAAGCTGCCTATTGAATATTTTTCAGTGATTTCTTCTGTAGCACCATAATTGTTTAGGTTTTCACGGGTTGTTTTATTTACTTTATGCCTGATGGCAACTTCTGGGGTCCCAGTAGAAACCCTGACAAATTAAACCAGCCTCTTCCTCCTCCCTTCCCTCCCCTCCTTTTCATCCTCATCCCTGTCCTCCTCATACACGCTTGCATTGCTAAATCATCCATTTGGATTGCTGTGTTCTTTGGCTGAGTAAATCGTACAGAGGCAAGATCTTTGTTTTGGGAAAGAAGGCAAGGGGATCGCTGCTTATTCGAGATGCTTTCCTTTTTAGCTTGCTCCTCTGAAATCCTTACATAGGTTCTGGGAAGTAACTGATTTCTGGTTGAATAGAAATTGTACAGGTTCCTTTGCTGCTGTACTTTATTTTTTTCCCCTGTCATTGTGAGGAGTAATATTCGAGGGTTTAAATGTTGTTTTGGGTTTTGTTTTAAAATCACGTAACACCAGAATGAATTGTAAAGAAATTGTCAGTTTCAATCAGTTACCAGGGTATCTACACAAACTTTGGAGAGCTTTCTTCTCCTTCCCCAGTATAAATGGAAATTTATGTAGGAATGTCAGCTTCTACGTGTCTCCTTAGCAACGTGAATCCTTTGCCCCTTCTCCCTGTCTCCTGAAATAGTATCCCCTTGATTGCAAAAAGACTTTTCAGATGGCTTGAATGAGAACCTGCATCAAATCTTCCCCCCCGCACCCCCCCCCCCTTATTGGACTCCCCATCAATTCATCTCCCTGACACGCGTATGTGTGAGTATATGCATATGTATATGTATATAGATATATATACATGCACGTATATATGTGTCCCTTCCAACTCAAGATATTTGCTATGATTCTGTGATAATATATACACATATATATATGCACACACACAAGTGGGTCATTAAGAATAAAGAACAGTTTATGGAGCAGGATAAAAAAAAGTCACCTCTGTTAGTTGCCTGGCTGTTTATGGGAAGGTGGTAGATGAATGGGTGAGGATAGGTAGGAATGAGATGTGGTTTTGTTGGTTGTTGTGTATTGAAAATTTGCACTCTCTTGGTGTTTTCTTCTACCCTGTGCAAAAAAATTCCTGCCTGTCCAGTTTTATTCAAGTTCTATGAATGAGCTTTACTCATTTTCCTTAGATACTTTCCAGTCTAGTGGAGCCAGGTTTCACGAGCTACTGGGAAAGAAGTGAATGATTGTTTTATTTGAGGTGACTGGAATAAGCCCTTCATTTTCCTCACGTTTGGCACACTGTGCTGTGCTCTGAGGAGACCTGAAATACGAGAAACTGTACTGTTCTCCCTTCTCCCTCTGCTAGTGTTACAATTCCCATCCCAGTCCAGGGGAAGGCTCCCAATAAGTTCACCAAGTCAGGCTGGGCTTATATTTGAGACCATTTGCTGTGCTCACCTTAATATTTTAAGTGCACTTTCCTCCTACATCAAGAATCTAGCAAGCGGTATATTTTGGAGATAGTAGAGAGCTCCTGCAGGGAAAGCTCTTTTAGCCTGATATCGGTGCAAGCAGCTTTGTAGCTGACTGGCTGTGAAAAGCAGTAGTACACACAGGAAAAAGGCATCTTCACCCACGGTTTTAAGAGATTTACTTCGTCATCCCTTGAAGGAGAGCACCTCAAGTGGTGCCCATCAAGGGCAAGCTCATGCTAGAAGCTATTAAAGCATATTTGAGGTTTAATTAAAAACCTTTGTTGTAATTAGATGTAGGACCCCTGACTGCTATCAAAAGGGCAATGTAGTAGTGGAGAGCAGAAGGAAATGTAAAGAGCATGATTACATTGGCTGCTATAGTAGGAAATAATCCTCCGTTTTCCTTCAGTGTTGCTAGTGCTTTGAGTATGTGTTCTTATGCTCTTCCATTCAGTGTTTTGAGGGGCTTTTTTTACAGCTTGTGATCAATCCTTTGCTCTGCTTCTAAAGTTCTGTATGTACTGCACAATATCACTGTGCAAAAGAGTTAAATCAGTTTTTAGAAATCTGAAGGTTATAAAATCTCATCTTAATTAGATTTCCTTCTTTCTGAGTCTTTAGGGTCTATGTAAATCACCTGTTCATTTTTTCTTCCTGTGATTGCAGAAGCTAGAAAAGTGTTCTTGCATATCCCTCATCTTCTTCTTCCCTTGATGAAATTAATAAATTCCCACTAATATAAACTTAAGGAGCTGAAAAAAAACAACAAAGTTGCCTATGTGGAAAGCTTCATGATAAAATTTTGAGATTGCTGCTTTACGGTTTTACCAGCTGTCTGGGCATAAAATTATTTTCTATGATCAAAGCTTAACTTGGCTAACAAACAAGTTGTCTTTGTCAGCTGTATTTTGAACTCATGTGCTAAACTNAACCAAACCACAAACAAAAAACAAGCCTCAACCAAAAAACCCTTACAGGGTTTGGAGTGTTCCTTTGGTGAATTTGAGCAGGATGTTTTGAGGCTTTTGTAGACCTCATTTAAAGAAGATTATGTCTTATTTGTGATAGTTCATTTGCAAATTTATCAGGAGTTAGAGTTATGTATGAATATTTATTTCTATTATACCATCTGCCTAAAATTAAATGCATCTTATGTATAACTGTATGGCATGTCTGTACCTGTATGAGCACTTGTCATCTTCCTGAGGATTTAATAACAGCAAACTTGAATTTATGCAGTAGAGTGCAGCCATTGTAGTAGTTCAAAGAGACACCAATATGATGTGGAAAATAGATCAGATTATATGGAATCATTTATATAGGTAACCATTGTGTATTTTGATTGTCATGCATGTATATGCTATTCACAGAAAACAATGGCTCCTTCACAGAGTTTCAGTTTATTGTCAAAACGGTGTATATAACAGTACTTTTGAATGGTTACATACTGGTTGACTTTATTCATTCTGGTTTATTTGAGGTAGTGTGTGTGTGACTATGTTGCTTCTCAATCTGTGTATTTGGTTATGCACTTTTCAGTTTTCTGTAAGTTCATTCTACTCTTAAGAACTGCCCATGAATGTTTGAAAGACAAAACAGTTTCAAAGAAGTACGTGCCACATGTACAGTCTCTATACATGTTTAAACTTAGTGGTGAACAAGCCATAAAGGTAAGCTGAACTTACAGCTTAGTGCAATAAACCAATTTGAGTCTAGTTCTGTGCTTATAATCCCGTCCTAACTTGTTCTTAAAATAAATTAAAAAGAAAAAGCACCAGAGACCGCTCATTTGGTAGCACTCGAAGCAGTTTAACCTTAATTATACATTAGGTGGGGATATCTGAATTAACATGGCTCAATAGTCTTGGATGGTATCTGCTTGTTTTGAATCTAAGGGGTTGTTCCAAGGGGAAATTGCTAGCTGAGAAGCAGTTTCCTTATTAGAAGATCTGGATCATTGCTCAGAGTTGATGTTGACACATATTTGCAAAAAAGCTCAGCAAGGCTGATAGTTTGCTATAAAATAACATATGAAGAACTAATGTACTTTTACTAAGTCTGAAGAAAATGTCTCATTCAGTGTAAGGAACAATTAATAAAATGTTCCTTCTGGTTTTGAAAACAGTAGTTTTTTGGTTTACATATTCCTTCCTTTAATAATCATCACCAGTACTTTATCTGAAGGTGGATAAGCCATGCTAATTCATCCTTGCTCTGTAAGATCCTGAGCAAACTGATCTAACTTTGAGGTTTAGTCTGACTTGGATGCGGGCCCTGCCTTTCATAAGGAGCTGGACTAGTTCACCTGCAGTGGCCCTTCCCAACTTAAATGATTCTGTTGTTTTGTGATGACGGATACTCTGCCTTTGCTTGATGATTACCTGGCCCTTTCAGTGCCTTGAATTTGTTTGCTATCCCTCACAGTAGCCCCAGATCTAAGGTATGCCCCTTCTTTTATGAACAGACCAGTTATTTTTGCCTTGGACTTCAAGTCCGTGCTCTGTGGGAGCAATGGATCTAAGACTACTGTTCTGCTGTCTGGACTTTTTTTGTGATGGAAACTACCATCTCAACCACCCTTTTCCAAGCAGATAAGAGACATAGTTACAGCAAGATTGTGTGATTTGTGAAGTTTGTGTGAGTTTATCTGATCAGAACAAGAGCACCGTCCACCTTCTCATCGGTGATACTCCTTAGAAGCCTTTATATTTTTTAGCCTTAGTGTGTTACTGCTGTTTGTTCCAGTCTTAAAATCAGTAATGTATTTTGTTGCTGTAAGTTGTGTCCATTTAATAAAGTCTTGCACCAGTAAGTTAAGATGTTCCTTGTGTTAGGGGTGATATAAGTGGTTTAAATATTTGATGAGATCTTATATATAGAATCACATAGAGAGTAACCTTGCCTCCATTACTGATTTGTGGCCAAAGATGACCACATAAGATGTGGTAACAAGTGGGAGGTGGGATAAAGTCTATCCAGTGGTATTATGTGGTTTTTTTATTTGTTCCATTTTTGTATAACAAAGGCCACACTTTGATGGGAAGTACTCCTGGAACTATTTTAAATGCTGTTTTTCTCAAGGAACAATGGAATGAGTTTTGAAAATTGCAAAAGATTGCCAGCTTGCTTGAGGAGCCTTGGTAACTGTGGGAAATAATTACATTCCTGTTCCAACTGGAAGCATGCTTCTTCAGTTTGCTAAAATGTAGCAGTATATATAGAAGAGGTCTGGAAAGGTGAGCTTTTCTTGAAAAGCTTGTATAGCACATCTCCCACACTTCTCTCTTAATGACATAGTTCTGAGATTTCCAGGGTTTTGTGAGGTTCTTGGAGTTGTGGGTGTGTGTGTTTGTGTTTGGTTTGTTGCTTGATATTTTTTTCTTGAATGAGTGAATATCCAATAATTAACATGGCATAGTAGTGAGCTAATCTCAAAAGAATGCCATGTATCCAATGGAAGAAATGCCTGAGTACATGCTGTACTATTCTGTGAATTAATTATAGATTACATGTTTCTCTGTAATGTGGTGCTTGTCTTGAAGTACTCCTTTGGCAAAAGTGATGTGCAATGCGTGTTGCCTTTAATAAAATAAAGATCTATATAATGGCCACATGTAACTCTTTATTTGAAGATGTGCTTCATTTAAAGAATTTCACTCCATGGTTTTAGAAATAAGTGTAGGACATGGCTCAGAGAGCAGCTGTACAGAAACACCCCAAAGTGTATATATTTTGTATAATTAAGGAATGAAAGCTTTAGTCTTCAGGAAAGATATGTGTAGTGGGCAGATGAGCAAGCACCTGCTATGTTTCAAGTTGCTCATACGTCTGTAACCCCCCCAGGCATTAGACCATCTTGTTGTCTTGCAAAATCTGTCTGCTTTGCACAGCAGTAGAGTTGCTTACCACATTTTTATTGCTTGTGTTGTTGAGTCTGGTCTCCTATAGAGCTCTGAGATAAAACTTGGGGTGGTGTCGAAACACACAAAGTTTGAGTCTAGCTGTCTCGGGCCACACATGGTCTCATGAACACGGCAGTTGAAACAGAGGCGTCAGGCAGATTAATGCAGTCCGTATTTTATGTGAGATTGTCATAGAGACAGTCCTGAGAAACTGAGACCATTTCTTCTTTCTGCGCTGCTCAGTTCTCTGGGAACCAATTTGTCCCCCACATCCCCAGTGTCATGTTCAGGTGGAAGGTGGGGAGCTCTATTTGCCATTGAAAGGGGAGCAGAGTCTGTGCCATGGATTTATGAGTCCCCTGACTTAACCAGCATGGCCTTTCAAGGCTGAGGAGGGTAGGTGGTGGAGCACCTACTATGCAGAGTGTTCTGCCAGCAAGCTGTTATCTTGCCAGGGATGGAGCCAGCCTCTTCCCCTCCAGTCATGGCTATCTTGCTGTGGAGAAAATGAAAGCTGCAGGAGGAATCTGAATGAGAGGGATTAGAACTCTGTAGGTGACGGCTAAGGACTTTTTCTTCATTGCCAAGAGAGCCCCAAGTCTGGGCTGCCTGTTGCTAACACTTGGGTATTTTTGTATGTCAGTGGGAAGGTGTGTGAATGGCACCAGAAAGTTGGAGGGGACCAGTTAGGCAAGAGGCATTTCAAAGCAAGACTTGGATTTGGATTCCCTCCTACCTATTTGTTCACAAACTCCATGTCTTTTTCAAGTTCAGGTCTAGCAGATGGCAGAAGAGAGTGTTTTCAGTCTAGCCTACTGGTTAAGAAATTCATCTGGGAAATGTGAGCCAGAGGTTGAAGTCTGGAGACAGAGCTGGGAAGCAAAGACCTCGCAGTTTCTGAGAAATCCTCTACCCCCCAGTATATTGCAACTAAGGAGGTGTTTGCCTTTCCTCTGTCATTAGTCAGCTGCCATTGTTGGTCATTAGCCTCGGCAAGGCCCAAGTGTACCTGGATTTTCCTCAATTATCTTTTTCTTTTGGGACGTGTCTTTGTGCTTGTTCTCTTTTTCTTTGACTGGTCGTAAATGACTGTCCACTCAGCATCAGGAATGCTAAATCATCCTACAAGCATCTTGTACAGTAAATGGAAAGTGACTGAAGCCTTATGTGGAGCCTCTGAATTATGCTGAGGAGGCATCTGTGGATTTTGACGCCCAGGACAAAATACTGAAGTTTCTGCTTGTGTGATGTCAAACTCCCAGTTAACGAGAGCTATGAGAGCGCTTCACTATTAAACCCTCCTGTGTTGCACCAGACTTGGGCCTGTCCCACGTTCTACTGTGTGTGGATAAAGAGGGATTTCTTAGGGAATAGCTTAGTATGTAAATATCCTGTTGAAGAAGCAGGAAGTTGTTTTGTCTCTTCCACAAACAGCTTCTTTTTTTAATGAATTTATGACTTCACATAGTTATTCCATATGTTCAGATTCATGGCTTTCAGAAGTAAGTCTTGTTATAGCATGTTTTTAGTTCTGTCTTAAGGACATTATACATTCAGTCCCAGCTGGCTGGTTCCCACATCTCTCTGGAAGCTCTCTTTAAGTGTCTAAGTGACATGAGGACCCACGTGCACAGGTCACTTTCATACTTCAGAGTAATCTTATTCTCAGTTCATACAATAAAAAGGAAAAGTAAAAACCAGAGTGTATGCAGCAGCGGTAAGCGTACTATATAGAAAGTGAGCAGAAAATTGGTGTTTATTGTGATTTTTGTTTTTTATGTATAAGGCTTCACTGTGGAAAGTTGTGGGTAGAGCAGCTTGCTGGGCGTTTGGTGTGGAACCTGCCAGAAAGAGTTGCTCCCTGTAGTCTGTGCAAGTGTGGAGTGGAGTAGCAAAAGGCTATCCTTGTGTTGCTGGCTGCCCAGGAGTGGGGGAGTATGGACTGAGTAACTTCGGGATGTCGGGCTTCCCAGCTTTAGCTCCTTTGCCCTTCATCCAGAGTAGAATTCATCTGAGCAGCTCCTTAAAATAACACTGCTTTGGCTCAGGTGAGGTTCCAAAGGACTGACTTCTCTGCGGAATAACTTTATGTGAGAACTTAATGGTGACTGAAGTACGTGCTTTACCTCAGCATTCCGGATGAATTCGGTGCAGTTTGGCTCTGCACAGAAGTCTGTGTACCTGGTTGTGCCAAAGAGGAAATCTCTCAGATTAAACAGGCCTTTCTCATGCAGAAACTAGACTTTGCCATTCTGCCTTTGTGGTTTTATATAATCACTTCCACAGCTATTTGATGGCTAAGTTGATGAGTGTTTATAGACTTAGAAATAGTTTTGAATAGGAACAGTTAGGGTAATCTCTATCTATCTTATTTATTTTGGTTGATTGTTATGACATTCAGTGAGTTATATTTAATTTTCTAAGCGTGGGTGCCTCAACTTTCTGTGTCTTACTTGACATGTTCTTTCAAATTAATTATTCTGGAATTTAAGTGCGTTATTAATATTTCTACAAACATTCATTGGCTGAGGACATGTACGTGGTAAGTGGAAGCTCAGCAGTGAATCAGCAAAGAGTGCTGTTTTGTTTCTTGCCAAGGTTTTTTTAGTGCTCGAAGGTCAGTCATTACCTTCATCGTGTAACAGCTGCATGCGTTTCCCTACTTCAGCGCTTGCAGTAGGACTCTGTATGGAAGAAAGGAATACTTGATTATTCCTGAAGAGATTTAATTCCATTCACTTGCATTATCTCAAAGAGCCACATGCATGGATGTTTCACATACTCTGTGATGTGTTTTATGTCCACCACTTCTTTTACTGGAGATCTAGATAGTCATATATCATATATATCTTATATAATATTTAATATTCAGGGAAACTTGCTGAAAACATGACATGTATGACAATACTGGTCTTTTGCATCTCTTCTTTATGTTAACAGGTTACCTGTTTGTTAAAAGAAACATTTCAGAACTTTGAGATGTTATCTTCTTTTATAGTTTTTCCTGATTTTATCAGAGTACCAAATTATTATTTTGCCAGAGCAATAGAACAGATAGAGCTGCTCTTAATTAAAAATGCATGTACAGTTTAAAGCCTTAGGTCATTTCATTTGGGGAAAGAAGGCTGGAGAGTCAAACACTTCAATGTGCAATTAATGCTATGATTCCCTATCTTTATGGAACAGGCAGAATTTCCAAAGAGCAATGAAACCAAGCTGCCCTTAGAAGAAGACACTGACTTATGTATGAGGATTTAACTGGAAAGAAACTGTATCATCATGGTTTGAGGGTTTGTTTATTTTCCTACAGAAGACGGTAATTGTTATAAATTTTACACCATATATATTTTGAAAATATATATTAAGTACCTAGGTTCATCTTTACGTGTGTTTCCAAATAGTGAATTTCACATCCCTAAACTAATAAACAGATTATTATAATAAAATTATGCAAAAACTATCATTGCCATCAGAGCAGTATATATTTCTGATAGCTATAGCCATTGCGATGCTGCTTTTCCAGTATAAAAACATGTTTGGATTTTCAGACCTAAAATAGCATACATTAAGTGAGGCTTTTCTTAAGAAATATGTCCTGAGTCAAAATGCATTCATTCTAGATGGGATAGGTGGCATCACCAGTGTAGCTCATAACGTATTGCTACGATCACGAACACTGAAAAAAATCTGGGGTTACACTTTCTGTTGACTGTAGAGTTATAAACCAACAGAGAAACTTGACTTGGGTATGACTCTGAGGTAGCAGGGCTCTTCTAGATTCTGAAGTTTACTATGATTTGTGAGAGTGTGTGTTTACCAGTCCCTAATATTTTTCTTAGCCGACGTGTAGCATAAATAAATTGAAATGATGTACAGTGAAAAATGCTGATGTGCATTCTGAAAGTGTAACCAAATTGTGTTTTGAATCCAGGAAACTAATAATGATTGTCTAGAAGGTCCCATTTTGCTCATGTTTATGGAAGTTTCTCTTTCTGTGAGATATAGCAGTCACACTGAAATGCATTCTGAACTGAGTATAGTGACTTCTTTGAAAGATAAGGGCATGCCTAGCAATGGTGCAAGCATATTTTGGGTACTTACGATGTTTATGTTCTCTGTACCAGTAACTCTGTGTAACAGAGCAGTCTGCTGTTCCCATTTTGATGCTGGGTGTCTTAAATCTCTCTTGGGTAGTCCGAGGAAGATACAGATTTTTATTGTAGAGGCTGTGTTTGCTGTGTGGGGTTATGTTGTCATAGCTATCTAATTTACAGGGTGTTCTTCTTTGAGAAATGGTGATTCAGTTTTCTTTGGATGCTTCTTTTCTTTTGTATAAAGTCCTGTGAACTGGATTTTTTCTTTTAAAAATAATCATTAAGCAGAATGCACATGTAGAAGGTTTCACTTCCCTAATCCAACCTAAGTTTTGTCACCAGATCAAATGGCTTTCAGAACTGAGAGCTAAGAAGCTAAGGTTTTTCTGAGATGACAAGGAGATTCCTACATGCAGTTGCCATAGTGGGCAATAGAGGAATATTCAGTGCAGTATTCTTCGTGCACTAATGTCTGACCTTCATGATGTTTTTTAACCAGGATCCCTTTCAGCTGCAGCTCAAGGTGAAGGCGTGTGGCATTGTATACTCCTGTAAGTGGAGGCTGGGGGTAAAATAAAGAGGCAGTTCCAGATATTGTGGCCCAGAGCGCAATGTCCAATACCTGATCCTTAGCTAGTGGCGTGGATGTTAAGATCCTCAGTTTTGTCTCACTGTGAACATCACTGAATAGACTCTCTTACTGAAATTAATTTTAAGTTCTTTTTTAGTTAGGAGTGTAGGTGTTTTCTAACACTGATTGGTCCTTTTACCTCCCACGTCAGTACTGTAGTAAGGTAGTTTATTTTTTAACCTTTCTAACATTCAGATATATCTGTCTTAGGAGCTAAACTGTATTCTAACTGCACACCTGTATCATCTCCGCCTTTGGTTATTTTCACTTGTTCAGAGGTATTGCCAGTGTGGTTTTGGAAAGCAACAGGATACTCAACTTTGCTACTCCAATGTTGCACACCTTTTCTTTGCATTAAACTTTGGCATCTGATCAATGTGAAGATAAAATTTAATATTTCATTACTTATAGTGGCTTTCAAAAAAAAAAAACACCTTATTTTTTTGAGTTTTCCCATCTGGCACTTTGATTTAATCAATTTTGTATGGCTCTTAACTTTGGGGTGATATGGATTTATGTGTCTAGTCTTTGTATCTGTGTAATTTTGAAGTGCAAGGATCCGTTTCATGTTGTTCCAAAGTGGTTCATTCTGTTTATTTATTTCTGTGTTTTATATCTGTAATGCACTCTGATATTGGAAGAACACTCTCTAAATCATCTGAACACTAACCACTTTGTGTTTCTGAAGGATCATGTCAGCATTAAAAACCACTCTTTGCAACATTCCCATCCATAACTAAAATCGTATTTCCATCTCCATAATAGCAAAGCAATGGGACATGCGGAAAACTGACAGAGATTGCATGCTGAAGGCAGGAGAAAGAGATTGTTCTCAGCCTTGGGTTTTGGTCCAGTGGGAAAACAAGGAGTAAAAGGCTTGGAAGGCTGAGTACTTAGTAATTTAAGTATTGGTAAACAGTGTGCTTGGACTTCCAAAAAGAATGGAACTAAGTGTGTGTACTTGAGCAAACGTGCTTTTAAAATAACTTTCTTTAGCAGCAATGCTTTGGTAGCTCTTTTAGTCACTTTGTTCTTTTAATCTCCTTCATCCTTTTTCATATATTATATGAAAGCTTTTTGGTGATAATGCCTGCCAGCCTTATGTTCCCAAAGCCCACAGCTGCACTGTCGGTATCTTCAGCAGACTAGATCCTTCTTCAAACTGAGTGTGCTATTTTTTTTAAAAAAAAACACACTGAATATTTCCTCTTTTCAAAAGGAGTATGTTGACATTTTTTTGGTTGTTCTTATTTTAGTGACTTTAAGATCTCCAAATTTATTTTGTGAATAATCTTATTTTCTCTGAACTATTTAAAATGCATTTGGACTTTTTATTCTGAATACCACATGAGTCCTTAGTATTTTCAAAGTAACGAGAGATGCACTGGATCCATCGGTCCTTTTCCCACTAGCTGATTTTAGGACATCTGCCATGAACTACTAAATAGTAGTGATAAAGAGTAAATAGTGATCCAGTTACTTTTCTCAAAGCCTGCTGTTGGAGAGAGACAAGGTCTTATATATTGTTTTGCCATGAGAAACAGAGTAAAGCCTGTGCCTTCCTAAAATCCTACGGAAGCTTTTTATTTAGAGTTTTGATTTTGCATAGATCCATGATGGCCATCATTTTATGTGATTAAAGACTGCAAGGATATTGTTCGTAGGTGCAATTGTTATGTATGCAAACAAGTAGACAACACACTGAGTCAAACCCAAAATGGGGTTTGGGGGAAGAAAAGAAAAACTGATGCTTTAGGATAACTGACACTTGAGATTTGACTCAGTCTGTATCTAATGTTTGTTACTGTCTTTATAAAAGTTTAACTTTCACCTTTCTTTTTGCGGTTAGTGTTGATTTTTTTTTTCTGCCTTTGAGCATCTACTTCCTTAATCTTTGTCGCACATGTTAATATGGCCTTGGTACATCCAACTTGGCAGGTAAGATGAGCCTCCATGCATTTCCCTTCCCATGTCACAGTAATCAGCTCAAACAAAGATATGATTTTCTTCTGGGAGAAAGTTATGAGAGACAGGGGTCAGCTAACATGCTAGCTAATCCTGACCCAGCCTCAGTTTTTCACTCTAAACTGGACAAAACCAGGGGATCAAATTATTCGGTGTTACTTGAGTCAAAATCCCAATGAGGCCAACTAAGCCTTGGAAAAAGTGTGGGAGGTTGCGGGACTTTGCTCCTGAGTTGCATCTGTTGTATAAAGGTGTTTCACTAATTAGGAGAAAAGAAATCCAAAGCACAGTTGTTTATTTACCCAAGCCTTGCTGGACCCTCTGCCTTCCTCATCTTCTGCTGTTTTTGTGAGGCCTATGGGCATGTTTTACTGAGACTGAATCTTTATTTTTGTTGGTTTTTTTTGTTCCCCTGTCTTTTTCTGCCCCCCACCCCAGACTGGCAGATAGCTACCCTGGCCTTGCTGTTGGGTGGTGCTGCAATCATTCTCATAGCTTTCCTGGTTGGGTTGATCTCTATCTGCGTGGGATCTCGGAGGCGGTTCTACAGACCAGTGGCAGTCATGCTCTTTGCTGCAGGTAAGCAGATTACTGGCACCATTATGAAAATTTCATGAGAACAGCTTCACGTTTGTGAAGGAAGATGTGCTTCGTTCCGCATACTGATTCGGAGGCGTTTGGTTTACTTCTGCATTAACTCCTGTGAGGTTTTTCCAAGACACCATTTCTGTGTGGTGTTAATAGTTTTTGGCAATTGTGTTGTTATTGGTTCATAAGCAATTATTTATTTATATGTATTGCTTTGTGAAGCACATGGAGCAGGCAGGGGAAACTACAGAGGACAAATTGCAAAGTACCCTTTTTTAGTCTGAATTTGTTCAGCTTAATGTCCCCATTTTTATTCTTCATGCAAAGCCATTTCTGTGATTTTAATGGTTTAAAATGTTTAAAATTTTTTATGTCCTTTTATTTTCAAAACGGAAGAAAATTAATGCTCAAATGTGAACCCTTAAAGTCCTACACGTGAAGATAAATAGGATTGTGTTGCAAGGTGTTCATATGTGCCCTTGTGCCATAGGGAATTAATTTCATTGTGTCCACTTGCTTAGTTAGCTATTAATTTAACAAGCTGTCACAGCATAGTTCCTGATGGGTTTTAAAGACATGAAAATGGAAAAGTTTATATAGACTATCTGACAATCTTCAGGGAGACCCGTGAGCCCGAATTGTCCATAAAACTGGTTCAGTGAGGTATAATCACAGTGTCAAATCATCTTCTGTTGTACACTCTGGTGTTTTGGGGCTTAGTCAGCACGGATGTTCCTGTTTCTCCTGAGATTCACCAACCATGGTTTGCGTTCAGCCTGTCACTCACAGTCTGCATCAGAGCCAGAAGCTTAAGCCCTTTTCTGATAGCCCATAATTAAGAAGGTGACAGAGCCCCGTCTTCCGGATGTATTTAAAAAAAAAAACTCAGAAAGCCACGTACAAGGAGGATGTGAAAAGAAAAAGAGCGCAGAATTTGCAGGGTGTTGAGGAATGAAGCAAAGCTCCCGGGAAGGATCCTGCTGCCCCCTGCTGCTAATGATTCCTTGACCGAACCGCACTGCTTTAAGGTGTGTTTCTATTTGCTCACGAGAGGGGTAGGTTAGATTACATTTGCTTTTAGAAGCATTTAATGCAGTTTAGGATCAGATTTCCTAAACTGAAATTGTATCTTTTTTGCTCTATTGGTTGTATTGCTTGGTTGAACGAAGAAAGGCACTTCTGCCGTTATTTTAAAATGTAGTGTTAATTCTGAGATTATAAAGCCCGCTGGGCAGTTAACTTTGACGGAAATGGAGTTTTTGAATTTTCTTATTTGGCTCTTGAATTACTACACAATGTTAAGAAAAATTTATTTAGTCAGTGATGATGTAGTAGAAGTAAATGAGCTACTACTTTCGTGCTGTATTGATCATTTATTACATAGTTAAATTTGTACTAAAAAAAGAAACTAATTTTCCCAATAAAAAGTTTTCCCCAAATCCTGCTTTTTGGCTTGAAGTTTAATGTATTCTCCCCCACATAAAATTAGTTCCAGTGTTTGCTACAAAAGTGGGGGAAGAAAGGGGGTCTAATTCATGAAAAAATGAAAATGTACTTGTCCTTTAGTTCATGAGTGATGTTCAGCTCTTTCCTTTGCCTCTGGGTGTGTGAATGCTCATCTATTTTAAAAAGCTGTGACTTGAAGCTTGTAAGAGGAGAGATCCTGTGTCCAAGACAGCTTGCCACATTCTTCTTCATTATCTGGCAAATCTGAGGAGAATTCTTTTGGGATTTGATGCTGACTTCATTAGTGTCTTCTCCTAAAGATATCTCGGATGTCAGCTATTTTTAGAGTTGAATATGGACATGGTGCGTATTGAAAGAATTATGGAAGGAGTCACCTACTGGAGAGGGGAGAATTAAGATTACAGAACAGTGGAGTTTGTGCCTTATGCAGCTGTCCACGATTCAAGCCTTCACCTGTGGATTTCACAGATCTTTGAGGATAAATCCCTCCCTGACCTGTGAATTTGCTGACAAGACCAAATATTCTGTATGACTCTTGTTAGGAGTCAGCCAGCTGGCTCTGGAAGAAGGACACAGAATGCATTGCCCAGAGGCATTCAACAGTCAGTGGGGGTGTCAGGTAGAAAACATCACTGTGTGGGAGAAAAGACAAAATAGAAAAGTGGTTTCCAGGCGCTTCAGAGTCCAAACAGTTGGCTGTAGGAATAGTTTTTTCTTAAAGTTTTGATTTTTTTTTTTCATATTTTCTTTTTCTTCTCAGCTTCAGGTTTCAGTGACTTTGTAGGTGGGGAAAAGAATGACTGACTAGGACAGGAAGAGGTGAGAAAGCAAAGGGACAACACACACAGATACTGAGAATAAGCTAGCAAGTGATCAACAAATGTGAAAGTGTTTAAAATACTTACTGTCAGCTCTGTGTAATGGGGAGAGGAACAGAAATACCTTAGGTAATGGAAGAATTCAGAGCATACAGAGAAGCCGTTGCAGGATGCTCTTGTGTGGAGCTGCCTTGGCTCATGTAGCTCTTCCAAGCATTTTTAGTCGAGTAGAGGTTGCCAGCTTATGTAACCACTGGGGTGTTCTTGGGATCATGAACCAGACTGGACCTGAGAGCTCCATCATCAAAGTACAAGCTCACAAACTTGGCATTGTAAGAGTCCAGTGATATGGTTACCAAATAAGTGAGTGCTAACAGAGTCTTACATTTTCTCTTCCTACCCATAAATTAACTGTTGAAACTCTGTAAAAGCAAACAAAAAAAAAGTAATTGAAAAGATGTTTGCCTTCTAGGGTTATGTTTTAACAATGTTTCAGAAAAATAACCTTTGAGGATAAAAAGCTTTCAACACATCTCCCAGGATAAAAGCTGGGGAAACAGTGGCTTAGTGAAAGTCTGATAGGTGAAAGAGTAAGAGACAATGGTAGATAATATCTGCAAAATACCTAGGGGATGTATCTTTCCATTGTAATAGAATCAGACCACAGTCCAGCTGGATTGTGTCCTGAGTTCTGTGTTATTACCTATTTTCATAATGATGTGGAATATAGAATAAAAGTGTACTTGTCAAATTTTACAATGAAGTTAGAAAAAATTGCAAATACATTGGAGCTCAGAATTTGATTTTCAGAAATTGATGGAGTGGTCTGAAAAAGTAGGACTGACTTAAGTAGGATTTAGTGCAAGTTGCTGCAGGGCAGCAAAAAGAGTCACAGCATCAAAAAAATACTGACATTAACGATATCCCATAGGTCCTGTAGTCCAAACTTCTTGTAGAGGTAGGGCAGTCACACTAGGCCAATCAGCTGCAGCTTTGTCTGGACCAGTTTGGAAGAGCTCTTGAGGACAAAGATTTCACAGCCTCTCCAAGCACGTTGTTCAGCTGCCATATTAGCCCCCCTCACACACACACCTTCTTCCCCTTTCACCCCCCTCACTATTTTTTGAGCTTGGAGTTTTATTGTTTTTTTTCTATCATTGTCACAGCTACATTTTCAGGTAGATGAAACTACTGTAGGCTGGTTTGAAATGGCTCCTTAGCCACCTCTTCATGAGTTTAAATAAACCTAGCTCCCTCATCCTCCTCTTAAGAATAACTTGCTCCAGTATTCTGATTATCTTGGCAGCTCTGGACCCTTGTCCTTAGTTGAATCCATCCATGTTCATTACTGATTGCCACTTTATTCTGCATGTACTTGAAAATGGACTCCAAGAGCATGTACTCCACAGTGTTTCCAGGGATTGAGCTGAAGCTGACCAGTCTATAATACCGTGCATGTTTAACTTCTAGCCTTTTAAAAAAATGGTCAGAACACTTTCCCTTTTCCAGTAATTTTAATATCTCCTGGTGACTGTGGGTTTTTTTGGTTTTGTTTTCATAGATAATAGAGGGCTCACCATCATACTGGCTAACTCATCACCTTTGGTTCAATCCCATCTGCCTCCATAGATACACATGTAACTCTTAAGTCATCCCTAACTTGTTCCTGCACTGCTGACACTCTCCCAAACCAAGTCACTAAGAGGTTTTGGAGAAACTGTCATGGTGCATCATCTGTCCAGAATGGTTTTCCTGTCTGTTGTTGTATAAATAAGTTTTCCAATCATTATTTTGCAACTGGTGCACCTGTGGAAATTCTTCATTGTTACCCCTTTTACTATTTTCTACCTTAGTGTTGGGCTCCAGCTGGGCTTCAAGCATCCTGATTTTTGTATCCAAGTATCAAAGCAATGCTTTCATACTCCCCTCTCATTGTCTGCCCTTGTTTCCTGCTCTTGTGTGCCCCTCTCTTGTGCATTCATTGAGCATGTTTGGCCAGCTGGGCCTCCAGCTGAAATTCTTGGTCTGCCTGTGTAGCAGGGTGGTCTGTACTCGAGCTAGCAATATTTTAAAAATCAGCATGTACCTCCTTTCTCTTCATGCTGCTTCCCAGTTAATTGCATGGGATGTATTAAGTGCAAACAACTTCCTATATAGATGTTTCATGTGTGTTAATATTTGAAACTGCAGCACCTGTTGATTATTAATGAAGGGCTCAGTGTGAATGAGCAAGAGGAATGGTGTAGTGAACACAAATACAGAACTTGCCAGCCAGGATCACCATTTTCATAAAGATAGACCAATTAGAAAGCCTCAAAATAATGTTTTTTGGACAGCAAAACTGTTAAAGTCAAACATTTGAACAGGGGAAAAAATTATTGTCATTTTCCTAGTTTTAAAATGCCAGTTGTGATTTGTGCACGTTTAATATGGTGGGTACATATAATTGCATATATTTCACATAAATGGAGCAAAACTAGTATGCCCATTCCTGTGCAGTTGTCTTACCAGCATCACAGTGCTAGCCATAAAAACAGGACTAAACTTGAAGCAAATAGTCTAGTTTGAGACGATTAGTCTTTTTTTTTAATAGAATTTTTAAATAGTTTTGTTGTTAGCTTGTTTTTAAAGATTTCTTTTGCAGTCTTCTTTACTACAGGAGAAACTAGGGCTTCTGAAGAAAGGTAGTACATATACACACTTGCCAAAAAGGAGATCAATGTAGTAAGGAGTTCCTTTAAATTCATTAGAAGCAGATAAGTAGCTTCAAGCATTGGTTTTAACATCTTTTTGAGTCATACAGGTCACTTGTCACAACTTCACTAGCTTGTTTCTAGCTTACACAGGTCCCTTCCCACCTTACGGGGAGCGAGGATGATGGGAGGATGGAAGAAGTGCAAATTGATGGCAGTGTTGTGCAGTGTGGGTCTTCTCCCCCAGCCAGTTGCTGCCATATTTCCTTTGAATTTTTCAGTACCACAGCTGGAACAACAGTAGTGAAAGAAGTTTCTCACTATAAAAATATCTTAAGATACCTGTTATGGATCAGAATAACTTTTTTTTTATATTGACAAGTGAATCGGTAGATAAAAATTCATCATACTTCATATGTTGGATTGAGGGGATGTGGAGAACTCCCTTGCTTGGGACTTGACACACATAAAGCAGAGCAGTTCCTGTGTTGACTCAGCAGAGATGCTGCAGCCACAGTTCAGGAAGCTGCTGAAGAGCTTGCTTATATCCATTCATCTTAGAAAATCCTTTTTGACTTTGAATGGTCTTAAAGACATGTCTGGAAGCAGAGCATATGTTCAGGTATTTTTGAGTGTAATGATGCTCTCATTATGCAGAATTGAAATGCATAATCTTTTCATAAGTGTAGGCACTTTCCCTAGCGTACCCTGTCAAACTTTCTCCAGCGTTGCGTAGTATTTTGTGAGCTGACAGGCAAAAATTATATTAAAATGGAATAACACAAGGTAACACTTCAATAATGTTAGGATTAAAAAAATCCTGTGGATTTTGGTATGCACATCAGAAAATTCACTATACAAACATTATTCAGATTGTCAGCCTCAAGTCAGAGTCCAAAGACTCTGACTAAATGGACAAAGTAGGAGGGGGAGAAGTTTCTGATAAGTAGCTTGTAAAGTGTTATCACCAAGTATGTGTAATGATGTTGGAAGTATCTCCCCATAACACTCCCCATCCTGAGGACAGGAGACCAGTGTTAGTCTCCAGGAGAGGAGCCAGTTTGACAACTCTGTAGATGGCATGTGGGACTGAAAAGGCAAATGACGGATGTTGAGTGTGTGACGTGTTCAAGCATTAGGACAATATAGTTAATGTTCCTTTATTTTCCTGTAATTTCTCAGCTTAATTTCAGAAGAGCTTCTGTAGTCCAAAGTAGTCTTCCTTTCTATTATCCACTGGCAATTTATATTGGCACTATTTTTATCACAAATCTCTAAATAGTCTTTGTTCTTCTTAAGATACCTAATAAACTGTAAAAAAAAACCCCAAAACAAACCAGCCCAACCAATGCTAAATAAAGTAGTTAATACGGCATTACATTTCCTACCATTGAACTTCCATCAGAGTATGTCTCAGTTCTGCAGATAGTTAAGCACATGCTTAATGATGTGGATGTGCCCACCCTGACTGTCATCAGGGTGCTGGGACAGCTTGTGGAGGAGGTCACCTGCTGAAGACTTTAAAAGTTCCTAGTGTTCAGTGTGGGAAGAGAGCATTGCGCTAAGGCCATTTCAGATATTTGAAGGGAAAAAAAAGGATGTTTCTGTACGTCCCTGTGATGTTTAGTGTTTTGTTGGTGGCAGAACTAGAGGCCTGGAGAGTCACAACTTCTCACAGCTTATTCTTGTCTTTGCACCAGTGTAACTTTCACCTACTTCCCCTGGAAACGGTTATCCCAATTATACTATTAACAGTACATCTGAATTTAAAGGAGAATGGATACCGATAAATCTGAATTCTTGTGAAAATTGAGGTCTTCATCTGTGTGTTTTCCTTTATGGAAAATTACTATGGAAAACATTTCCCCTACTATATGGGAGGGGAAGGGGCCAGGGGAGGCAGGGCTGGGGTGGGTGGTGTTACCTAATGCAGTAATTAACACATTTGCTTAATTCCACTGCAGACTCAGGCTTTAGGAGGTCTGACTCTCAGACCATCCTGTAGAAAGCAATGGAGGTTTTATAAGCTTTTTTCCTGTCTTTGATTTGATCAGTTTTATTAGCTTTTTTTCATCATGAAGCATTTCCGACCTTCCCTTTAAATTCAAAACACAATGCAGTGTTTTGCCAGTTGGAAGTTTAATGACTGATCAGACTTTATAGATTCTTTGGTATTCTGTCTAACAATATCATTAATTCTGATTACAGTACACAGTAATGCATATGAAATATGCAATTCAGAGTGTCTCTACTGAACATAAATATGTATCACCTACTACAACAAATTATTTCTAGGCTAAGTACATGATTTGATTCTGAGCTATATTTCTTAATATTCGTTTATGCTTGTGTCTCACTGTGACTTTTTTATAGCTATAGAACAAGTGATCTTAGTTTCTTTATTGTGGAAGTAATAATGGCTACAAACTAAAACACAAAGGAGAGACAGAAAAGAGTTGGGAAAATATTTTTTTACTGTTTTTTGTGGACATCTGAAGGATCATTGTTAATATCGTGGCGATAATATTTGTTCATCGACAAGGGAATATGGAAGCACTGTTCTGTTCTCTGAGGATGAAATGAATGTGACAGTTTTGTGGTGTTTTATCTTTGCAAGCTAAAAATGCATCACGAGGGTTTTAAATGTTGAATTTCAGCTATGTGATGCTTTCCCTGTTTTGTGGAAATTAAGACCTCTTCTGATACTTGGATCTATTTTTTTTTTTCTTTCAGTTGTTCTTCAGGTGTGCAGCTTAGTCCTTTACCCAATCAAGTTCATCGAAACGGTCAGCTTGAAAATATACCATGAGTTCAACTGGGGCTACGGCCTGGCTTGGGGTGCAACTATATTTTCATTTGGGGGTGCCATTCTTTATTGCCTGAACCCTAAGAACTATGAAGACTATTACTAGAATCATTTAACAGAAAAAAAATATCAAAAGGATTACCCCATCTTTTCTAACTCACAGTTTTTTTACAACACTTGTGGAGCACAAAACAGTCTGCTCTGTGATAAAATAGCCTTTGCCTTTTGGGTGTGAACACTATAACCAGCTTTTACAACCATTTAAAAGAACTGCAAACACTAGGATTGCTGATCTTACATAGGCAGATGCTGCAAGCTGCTGATACATAAGCTTCATTTTTTCCTGACAACAAGCAAAAAGGATCTACATGACAGCGATCATTGTGAGAAAACAAGTTGGAATGAGAATGCAACGCCAGCATCTGCTATTGCCTTCAGGGGAGCAGCTGGTAGAGGCTCCATTTAGAACTTTCCCTGTATCATAGAGGATTCAGATGTCTGATAAGCGGGCAGTGGCATCTTGTACAGTAGGCTGTGTTGGCCCTTGTTACTTGCTCAAAAAAGCTCTTAAGGAATTAGTTGCAAGCCACTGTGTTGAGGGCAGTGAATGTAACCGGTTAATGACTTGTCTAATATCTGCATTCAACAGTCTTCTGGGAGAATAATTAAAAAAAAAAAAAAAACAACTCAACAAACCAAAACCCAAGCTGCCAACCACACAGGATTTCATGAATTGGTAATTGACATCACTGTGCCAGCTGTAGCAGATTGTTGAAGGAGGTCCAAACCCAGAGACATGTGCTTCTGACTGTAGTTGGAAGTTGTCACAGCTCTGAGTGTTTTGCTGGGAGGGTGGAGATAAGGGGGAGTAGAAAAATACCTCATCTGTCCCTGAGGCATCTAAAATGCATGAATGAATTGCAGTTGTGTGAAGTACCCGTTTAACTCCGGTCATGGTTGTGAAGAGAATGCTTATGGAACAAGTTCAGTTATATTTTTGAAACGTATTTGTTAGAATAAATGAATTTATATAGTATAACTATAAATGCAGAGGGAGAGAGACTTAAAATTGTAATATGAGCTGTGATGCAGTGGTTAAATACTAACTTTATGCACATTCTTGAGAGTCTTGGATCAGTACCCCCAGTTTTGGTTGGTGTTACAAAATAAGCATAAAATGGTTTGTCTTCTGTATATGCTCTTGTACAGACTCTGTGTTATGGGAAATGCTTAAAAGTTCAAACCAAGTTAAAATAGAACCGGGTGAAATAACTACTTGCTATTCCATGTGTAATCTAGTACTTAAAATGTTTTCGAAGGCTGTTGCAAAGAAAAAACTGCCATTTTATAAAAATCTAGTTGCGCGTGTCTGATCATCGAGAATACAGCTGAGACCCCATCATGTCCATATTAAAACATTAGCACTGCAGGAGGTAATCTCTTGTTTTTAAAGGCTGAGTTTATAATGGACCAGCTGATGATTATCTACATCCAATTACTCCTTGCTTAGTATGTTTCCCACTTAAAAACATCCGGAGACTGTACACGTGAAATGAAAGCCAAGATATAAGAGGGAGAACTTTTACATTAATTTAATCCGCATCACTTTTATTTTTGTTTATGATTTTGTTTATTTGGATATTTTCAATTAATTATGAACATATTTTTATACTATTCTAATCTTTAGAAATAACTATTTTTTTTAATGGAGAAACTTTAAAATATATTCTATGTGGACCTCTGCAAAAGCAGGTATGCTGGGGTTGCACATCCACCTCTATACAAACCACTTTGCTGGTGCCATGGATAAGACTGCTGAATTAGTCAGTGTTAAGACTGCATCTACAGCATTAATGCCTGTGCCACCACTGGCAGGGCACAGAGGTTCTGTGGTGACCATGGGACTGTGGGGCTGCCTTTCGGAGGGTGTTGTGAAAGTATGGCTGATGTACAGGAGTGGTTTATAAACCCCTGAAGCTCTCGAGTTAAGTCTTTACTACCATGGTAGAATATTCCATATCAGCAGTCTTTCCAGGACCAATGGTGGTTAATTAGAGGGAGAAAAATAGTAGCTTAGCTTGGGAGGGATTGTGTGGTCATGCCTGGAGAACAAGAAGGATGGGAGGAAAAATGATGTCCACTTGCTTCATGGGCATCAGAGAGTATCTCTGTTTTTTTCTGGAGACTGAGTTAAGGCAGGTGTTCAGTATGTAGTTAAGTCTGTATCTTTCTGATCAGCTGTGTAGTTCTGCTTTTATTTAGCAGCATGGAGAACATTGTAGTTTGGCATGGGACTTAGGTTAATGTAGAGAAACCCCACTGTGAGAAGGTTTCCATAACTTTGTAAGTGAAATGGTGCTTTGGTGCTGACCTTGTGTGGCAGTTTGCCTGTGCTAACAAGAAGGTACAGTGCTGAACCCATATAGTAGCTACTAATTCATCAAGTAATCTTTCTTTATGCAGAGTTTGGGCAAAAACAAATGTCATGCCTAAGGCATATGCACGTTAATGTCCCGTACTTGAAAAGTTCACCTGGCTCTTAATATAAAAGATTCAGGCAAGAAAATCTGCAAGCGTGAATGCCTAAAGACAAGGTTCTTCATTCAGATTTCTGTCTCAAATATAATTTTGTTATCAACACCTGCTTTTCCTCTGGAAGTTAATGCAGTCTATTAGGAGACACCTCTCAGACTCCTCAGGTCCTTTGCGCTTGGGCATCTAGTGTATGGGTTCAGGTACCTACTTTTATTTGAAGTTGCTACTGCCTGTTGGGGTCTTGGGTTTTGCCCGTTACCATTGCCAGTTGTGGCAAGCATTCTGTTTCTCAGCACTGAACTAAAAGTAAATACCACATTATGCTGATTTATATATTTTATTTTATTTTTTTCTAGCCACAAAGAGGATACATATCTGTCTGGAGTGTATGCACGACGCATCAATCATTTTGTACGTTGGGCTTGTGCCATACCACCATTATTCCAGTTGTTTGGCTTTCTCTCACACAACAAATCCATTGTTTCTCTTCCAAATATATATGAATAAATATATATATATAGCAAACTTGCAAGCAGGGCTAGTTACTTGTATTTTTTAAGCTTAAAGTATACCGTCCGGTGCTGACAAGTACCTAGCACCTCTTTGGATTTCTTGCACAACTTCGTTTAGCTTTTGTAAATTTTAAAAACAAATATAGAGACACCTATGTGTTTGAAATATAAATGATATATATGAATTAGCATGTAACTGTATATTATTAAACATGCAATGAACTGACTGGTAAGTGAAGTCTAATCTTATGGCTAGCAATGTAATTTATTCAGACTGTATTTTTGTACAGAGCAGTGCACACTAACCTATTGCCTCTGTGTCCTCTATAATGCCTAAAACTGTGCCTAGAAATTTAATTTCTGTCTTTAAAGGAAAAAGAAGACAACTAAATGCTTCATGTTGTTGATGTTTTTTTCTGATGTTCTTTATTTATTTTTGAGAAGTGTATGGTATGTTTATTAAATGAATCCATCAAAATATGGTCCGTTTTAAATGGTCATTGTTAGCAGGGAAAGACACTTTTTTTTTTATGGAGAATTTTAAGTTAGCAGTTTTAATACCATTTCTGCATCTCACAATTTTTGTAGCTTACATAAAGTTATATGTGAAAAAGTAACAGAAATAAAAAAAAAGAATTGTTACACTGACTAAACGTGCCTGTTATGCTCTGAGTGGAATACATATGTATGCAGCTGAAACTGCCCTGGTTTTGTGCTGGGCAGGCTAAGGAGGAAGGGCTTGCTTAGGCTAATGAATAGGCCTGGTGTTCAGTTACGTTTCTGCAGGAGTCTTACCAAAATATACTGGGGGGTGGAAGGGGTGTAAGGAGAGAGAGGGAGGGTTGCTGGATCTCATGTGGTCCTAGAGTAAATAGTACCGGATAGGGGTCTGGCTGTCACGCAGCCCATAATACTTTTTTATAAAGCTGCAACTGCTGTAACATCAAAAAGCCATATGGCTTCCAATGTGGTAGATAACAAGGCCACATGTTGAAATGGGAATCTGTGCTGAGCACCTTGTTCCAGTGGGGGGGATTTATTAACTATATACACATTTCCAATAACCAATACTTTTTTTTTCCATTTTTATTCTTTAATCTGTGTTACTTTTCACTTTGGAAGAAAAAAAAAAACAACAAACTGGTCTTGAACAGTTTGAAGAGATACTGGTTTTGAACCTGAGCCATGGTGTCGGAAACGTGGAAAAGCAGGTGTAGAACACTAAAAACATGTTTCTACCATTTGGTCAAGTACTGTCATCCTTTGCATTGCTGGGTACCTCTCACAGAAGCAGGCAGCTGCTAGCAGAAGGCGATAGGAGTATTGAAGGGAAAAGCCTTGGCTTCAGTGGATTATTCCAGCGAATTAATACAGACATGAGGGTGGGGTACAGAGGGTGGAAATCAAGTAATGGAAAAGGAATGTGGAGCAGGAAGTGAGCATGATGGAGGTTGTTTGAAGATTTGTTTTATTTTGAGTTGCAAGTATGTGGGAAGAAGTTTGTAGAAAACTCAGTGTTCCCAGCCACAGGGGAGTGAGGCAGCAAGAAATCTGCATAGAAATTCTGGTTGTAGTGGGTGTGGCTTTAGAGGGCATATTGCCCAAGGGTTTGACTTGGGCTTAATGCCTAAATTTTAGTTCATCTGTGCCTATACTTTAGCACAAGGTCATAGAGCCATGCTGGATTAACAGGGGAAGAAATTCAGCATTGGATGACGGTGCCTTGGTTGGACTTTGTCTATCTGAACATGCTGAATGATACCAGAACTCACCTGTCATAAGCTAGCATGCTGTCAGCTTACTAAAGACTTCCCAGTAGACTTGGCAGTTGAGCAGCATCTCACAAGATGTTTGGCATCCCCCATAAAAGTGGGCCTGCACTCTGCTGCTGAACCAGATGAAGTGTGGCTAGGTGTACAGCATGTAAACAAGAGAAAAACATATGGAAAACTGTGTAGGAGCCCAAGTTTGTTCCTACCAAAACACGATTTGAAGATGAGCAAGCCACAGATCACATAGTGGGAGCAAATGGTTTGAGGTCTGTGAGTGAGAATGAAAACACTCCAAAGTCAGGCAAACATAGCCAAAGCAAAAATCTTTGGGACTTTACAAAATCTTATTTTGAGTCAATATTTTGGTGTTTTGTTTGTGGGTAGGGAATTTTAATGCTTGCTCATTTCTTCACCTTGAAGGAGTACTTCCCAAGTCAGTGTTTTAGTGTTAAAAGTATAGGTGTGGTGGGATTTTGCCGATTCAGAAGATTTTTCTGCTGTGTTAGTGACTTCCTGGCACTCTCCTGATGGAAAGCAGTACTCTTGTGCTTTTCAAACAAGCAGTAGCTCCAAAGAACGCTTTACATCTTCAGGTATCCCAAAAAGCCAAGTGTTTGGAATTTGGTACATCATTGCAGTCTACAGCAAGGCTGAGTTTTGTGATTTTTCCTTCTGTTCAGTTAGTAATTCCTGCCAAGTTTTTGTTCTGATTTGTGGGGAGAATCACTGGATGCAGGCACCCAGGTAGAAAACAGTATTTCGGTACCTTATTAGGAGCATGATTGATATATCAGTACCACAGTAAAACAAATGGGTCAGCAATCCAGTCGGCCATTGCCTACCCTTAGAGGAGCTAGTTTGTTTGGTATACAGAAACTTACCGTTTCTAGGAGGAATGCATGAATTTTTAAATACAGGTATTAGACCGAGTTTTGAATTTTAATAGCAAAATCACAAAAGGTATATTCAAAAATTTCTGCTACCTGCTATTGCTTATTTTACTTCTCTGTCCTTCCTTTCTCAGTCCATTCTCATTCTGAGCCATGATATCATCCTGTTATCGAACTATAAGGTTTGATACACAAATGAGCAAATATGTTAGGCCAGCCACTGTACACAAGAGAGTATCTCCGTGCATGCAGCTAGACAGCGGGTGTTTACAGGGGACAGGCTCCAGGGGCACGCTATTACTGATGATAGGTTCATCTTGGTGGAAGCAGTGTATCCTAGGACAGATGAATGGTGACTGCCATGTTTCAGGAATGGTATCTGAGTCAGGTTTGGTTCCTGATTGCCTTGCAGCTCCTTCACCTTGCAGCTCCTTCACCTGCAAGGGGGAAGGTAACGATTCATCACCTTTCTGTCACTGATGCTGAAGAGTGACATGGATAAAATACTTGAAGTGTGATGACAGGGACAGACAGCAGACCTGTTTTGTCTGCTGTTTTTGTCTGATCACGGTTACTGTACTGGTACCATGTATGTTATGTCACACTGAAGATGCTGTACAACAGGGCAGCAGGGTTGTAAGTTCTCTGTTTATCTTTTATGCTCTGGATAGGATCTAATCCTCTTCTGGAAGGAGACTGCTCTTCCTCTGGGTGGCCTGGACACACTCCCACAAAATGCTTACTGCAGGGGTGTTGGTCTAGATGACCTTTAAAAGTCCCTTCCAACCTAACACATGCTATGATTCTATGAATGTAAGCTTCCTGCTGTGCCTTTGCCTCTGCAGGTGCCTTTGGTCACTACATACCTCCTGAGCATCTCTGCATACTGTACAGCACACCATAACTAAAACCCTGTCCTGAAGGGAGATGGGGCCCACTGTGCAATGAAACTTAAGCTGGGCAGGACATGGTGGAGTTCAGGATGGTCCTCAGACCCACCACATCTCAAGATGAGATGCAAAGACAGCTCTTTCTCTTGGTGAATATGAAACTAGCTGCAACAGAGAGAAATTGTAATGGTTCAGCAGGGTACAGAAGAATTTCTGCAGTGGCAGACAAGCCTTGGTATATAGCAATGATGAATGGGTTCATAAATGCCTTATTAAATAAGGGGAATTTTTTCTGACTGACTCAGAGCTGCTGTGGGCCTAGGTACTTACCTTTGTCTCCAGGTTTCTGCTCCAAGAGCTATTGCAGGAGGCAGAATCAGAGCCATTATATTAAATTCTTTTCACTGAGAACAAGTAATAGGTTTTTTTCTCAGAGAATTTTATAATACTAGGATTATTTGAAAATCTTAAAGGTATTCAGGTTGTGAAACTCTTTAAAAATTTCTTAGCTACTACATCTGGTTTAGATTTTGGGGTTTGGGCTTGGTTTTTTTTCCCCTTTTCAACTGCTTATCTATTTTTCTCATCAGTAGGAAAAGGGAAAATAAAACATTTGAGCCACTTAGAAGCTAAAAGAACAGTAATGCAAGGCTGAACATTGTACTTATCTTGGAATAACAGGACTGGAGGAGGATAATTTCAGCTCTGTCAGCTGATAGCTTGGTAATGAAAATGTCTGAGAAAAAGTGAAATGAATAGCACCTGAGAAATACGGTTCCTCTTTCTTACACACACAAACTTTGCTTCTATCTGTTCCCATTTCTTCCCTTGATGCTACAAGAAAAGAAACATTTATTTCAGGATTTGTCCCGGTTATCATCTTCTGAAGTAAGTATGCCTGCTTTAAAGTTGTATAACAAAGTACTTGTTAAGCTAATATCAAGAATTTCTAATGGAAATGTTTAGAATACCTAATTTCCAAGGCCTAATTTGAAGCAACTTAAATTATTACATCAATAAAATTTGCCTGAGGGGAAGCCAAAAGACATTTGTGTAATGAAATAAGAAGCCCTAGCTGCAGACAATTATTTTCACTGCAGAACTCCTGAAAAGCTTTGCAGCTGTGGATAAAAAGAAAAAAAACCACCAAATTAATCTGAATTTTTTAACACAGGGACATTTTCACAAAAATGATCACGTAACTTGCAAAAGAAACGGCCAGAGAGAAGCCGATAAGTGTGAGCAGATTGCACTCCATTAGTTTGAGAAGAAACCTTACCTGACTGAAGCGTGATGCCTTTATATGCTCCCTCCCTAACATCTTGTAATTCTAACACACTTACTTTTACGGCTGTTTTTAAAGCTGTAAGAGTGCGACAACGTGGTGGTTTAGGCCTCGGGTTTTAAAATGCCAGTTACCTTGGGAGCCAAAGGTGGAAATCCAGCTCGCACCTGTGTCCCGGCAAGATGCATTGCTGCTATGTGCAGCTGGAGACTCTTGAGCCTCTTGGACAAAAGCTAAAGCCCTGAGATTTTGGCTGTTCTTTGTCTACACAAAAGAAGACTTTGCAGCAGATGTGGGAAGGGGGGGCGGGAGGGAACAGTTTCAATTTTCGTACAAATTCTTCCTCTTTCCCTGGAGTTATGCTCAGACCTGTGTATGTCTGTGGGCAACGGCTTTCCAAGTCAGGGGGGTGTGCGGTCCAGCACACCCTGCTACTGAAGGGCTCTGGCCAGCTGCTCTCACATGTCAAATCAGCTGTGAACTGAGGAGGATCTGGTTTTTCTCTGCCCGAGTTGGTCAAGATTTGAGAGCATAAAATGTGACTAGGTAAAGGTGCAACCACCCTTCTGGTGGTGGCTGACTGAGTCCCACACTCTTTAAAAAACATTTAAATTTATTACTAAGTCCTGGTTCATGTGCGCCTGTGATAAGTGACCTACAGCCATGCATCATGTAGATGATGAAACTTTTTGTGCGGGCAAATTCTTATCAGGAAATAAAACATATTATATAATGTTGGTGGGGAAGCATATGTAACTCTCATATCCTAGACTTACTCTGCATCCAGAGAAACTGAATATCATCAAACACACAACCTTTCAATGTATAAACTTAAAAAAAAAATCAGATATATCAATGGACAGTACAGGAGAGACCATTCTCAGATGTTGTTCACAGTATTACTTTTTTTAAGTAGGAGACAAAGTAGAAGGCCATCTTAGTGAGAATTTAAGAATGGGGAGAAAAAAATTAGATCATCTCAAAAAATTAGCAAGCGTGAAAGCTTCCTTATTCATGGGCTGCACACCTTTCTCACAAAGCCTGGTAATTTCAGGAGAATGGTTTCTCAAATTTGTATTTTCAACAGGAAGTTTTCTTGCTCACCAGGTACACTTTAAAGCTAGCACTGCCTTGCATACCTGATTTTCTGAGAGATCTGAATAGATACAGGTTAATTGTTTGCTGGCAGTAAAGCTCTCCACACCTCTGATTCACTTTTGTAGGTCTCCAGCAGCAGCAAAACTTAAGAGCAAAAGTTTACAAAAAAGTTAGATCAGCAGCCTCTGCCTCCCAATGCAGTCACATATCTGTGGAATTCAAAGCACAGTTCTCTAGAAGCTGCTAATTGCCTGTCAATCATCTGGCACACTAGCAGTTCACACATTTTTGCTATCGACCTAGCAGATTAATAGTATAACCCAAACAAAGGAACAAAGGCTAAACTGTTCAATTGAGAAGGGTAATGTGTGGTCTTTTCAGGCCAAGATTAACAGAGAAACAGAAAAATGGTGTTCTTTGTAAAACTAAAGCTGCAGTGACCTTAACTCTGACAAACAGACTGAATGAGTTCAGCACAATTTGCCAGCAAAACCTGAAACAGCAGAGCTTTAAAAAGAAGAAAAAAAAAAAAGAAGCAAGCAATCCCCCCAAGCCTTATATTGAAAAATCATGCCAAGCAAAATGAAGCAAAATTAAAATGAATTTGATTTCACTTGTAGGAGTCAGCAGCATAGCTAACTAAAATGATTCATAAGGCAATGCTGGAAACTGTTGACCATTATGCCACAGCCTTCTGCTGAGTGTATTTTTAGTATCTCTGTGAGTCTATTTTCAGAACAATACAGCACTGTTTAAAAAAGGGTGTTTAAATTTTTCTCTGGTATCTTTGGGGCTGGTATTCTCAGATTGAGGTCAGTCAGAATAAGGGTACTATTATCACTGAAATTAATATTTTTAGAGTTATTTGTATATTCATCATAGCTAGGAATTCCAGCTGAGATGAGGACTCCAGTATGCCAGCACCAAGCCAAGACCAAAGGCCAGTGCCTGAAAATTTTCGGAATCTCTGTGTCATGGAGTTTCCAGTCAAAGCTCCATAAATAAGACAGTGAGATTTGCTAAATTGAGCAATGTTGGATGAAAAAGGTAAGTTGAGTGTGGATTGGCTGCTTCAAAAAGCATTTCAGTTACCTTTATTATGATTCACTTGGTATAAATTAGTTACCAACTGGGGAGAAAAACTGTTTTCAGGTTAAAAGAGAAATTATACAAAATGGGTCTCTGGTCTTCTTTGATTACTTGAGGGAGATTTTGCTCCCAAGGGCGTAATGACATATATTTCTCCTTTTAGCTTTGTTTTTTTTGTCCCTGTTCACCATACCCATGCCTACAGGCTCACTTGTTCTAGTACAATATTTTCCTGGGACTGCACAATAAATTTAAGTCATTGGAGTCTCTCACTACACGATGCAGTGGTTGGGAAGTACTCTCTTCCTTTCAACAACAGCCAGCAGGGACAAGCACCAGCAAGTGTGCAGGGGAGAACGGGTACCAGCGGCACTGCTGCAGCCAGTGCATCACATCATCACACGCTCAGTCTCTCTTTACGGCAATCCGCTAATTAAGGGGACAGATATTACAGAATCATAGAATCACAGAGTGATTTGGGTTGGAAGGGACCTCAAATATCATCTAGTGTTTAGGGAAACCCTCCACCAGCCTAGGCTGCCCAAAAGCCCCATCCAACCTGGCCTTGGACACTGCCAGGGAGGGGGCAGCCACAGCTTCTCTGGGCAGCCTGTGCCAGGGCCTCACCCCCATCACAGGGAAGAATTTCTTCCAAATGTCTAATTTAAATTGACCCTCCTTCGATTTAAACCCATTAACCCTATCACTTCATTATCTGCCCTTGCCAATAGTCCCAGTGTTGACCCACCACACAGCTTGATGCCATCAGGAAACTTGCTAATGGGGCAACTGATCCCACTGTCCATGTCCCCAACATCCAAAGATGTTATACAGCACTGATCCCAGTGGAGTCAACCCCTGAGGAATGCCAGAGGAATACCACTCATCACTGGTCTCCATGTGGGCACCAAGCCATTGACCACAACTCTTCTGAAGGTGACCATTCAACCAATTCCCTATCCATCAAATGGATAAGTCCACTGTCAAATATATCTGTCTGGATTCATTTGTCAAATCCATGTGCCTCCAATTTAGAAAGAAAGATTTTGTGTGGGACTGTGACAAATGCTTTGCACAAATTCAGGTATTCTCTTAATTGTTGCTTTTGCCAGTCCCAAGTAATATCTGTTTTCCAGGCCAGATGAGTAAGAAGCCCTAGAAAATATTAAAAATAATTAAAACAAAAATAAATCTGAGAGTCTGAGGCAAGAACCAGCTATTCTGATATAGTCTGACCTCCTAGCAGGCCACCTCAATAATTTCTACAGCAAGTGTTTAAATTTTGTTTGAGCAGTACCTCCTGCCTCTGCATTGCTCCTACTGGCTTTGGCTCAACACTGTAATGTCTTTCCTGCTTGCAGTCTCATGATCAGCTGCCAAAGGGTCAGTTCCCATCAAACAGGAGTCACGTATTCAGTCCTATATTCAACATGAATCAGGAATGGTTGTGAGACCTGCATGTTGGGACACCAGTCATGACAGATTTCATTCTGGATTCGATGTGCATAATTCATAAAAGGGGTTTCTAAAATGCAGCCCTGAGGTTGGATTCAAGTTTTGTTTTCTGTGAATATTCTGTAATATTAATTGGAAATTTTTCATTGCTAGAGATATTTAGTTCAGTGAACTCATCCATTGGCCTGTAAAATCTCAATGAGTTACAATGTCTCCACCCTCTTATAGTGATGGATGCAATTAGCACTATTTCATCCTGTAGGCATAAAACAATAGGGACCTTTCAGCCCAGAATCTGAGGCAGGAGACTTTCAATTGCAGTCAAAGAAACTAAAGTAGGGACATATATTAAATGCATGTAGAAGAATATTTCAGACCTTAGAAATCAATTGAGAAGTAATGAACATTGATGAACATATAAAACTTGAAGAAAGTCTAATTTATTCATTGTAAGCTTCAAAAAAAGGGCATCTCATTTGTCTGCTACAGAGCTGGAGCAGGATGGATTGCACTACATAGTGAATATTTTGTTTCACGTTTTCTTGATCTGAGGGGGAAATACAGATTGGGCTGTAGAGTATGAACTGGATTCAAAGCCAATGGAAAGATTTATTTTGACTTCAGCGGTTTTAGAGCAGGTTACATCTGTGAAGTATAAGTTGCACAATCAATGTGAATTGGTTACACAGTCCTGGACCAAAGTGAAGAATATTTTCTGTCTGGCACAAGTAAACCACAGCTACTTCCTAGCCTTTTCTGCTATGAACCTGATCTCATAGAACAAAACTACAAACTTTAATTTAACAAATCATCTCAGATTGGAGGAGCTGCATGTAGCCTGTGTGTGCCCATAGAGGCACATATAGGGATGTATCTTCCCACCTTGAGTTTTGGGGCTGTCAATGACTAGGGAGTTAAAAAGCTAAATTTTGGACACAAATGGTTATATGCCAGATGGAAATTTTGTCCACCCTCTTAAAACGACACTTCACAGGTATAACCCTAAAATTAACTGTAACCTTAAATGCTAATCCAAATTGTACCCAAGGCACTGTGCCTTGGAGTAGCAGTGCTCAGGGGTATAGTTGAAGAGAAAAACAATATTTTTGGAACATCAAGTACCACATGCTGGAAAAGAGATGAGAGACATCAGAAGGGGCCCTTTGACTGAGTCTGATTGGAACATCTCCAAAAGACAGAAATTTCTTTTCAGCTTCCTCCACCAGCTTTTGAAGAGTCTAAAGATAACTCTAAAAGTGAAGGAAAATAAAGATCTCCCATGCCAAACTACAGACAGTGTGGAATGGATGCTGACTCTGCAGAGATGCTGATTTGTAGAATCACAGAAACATACAATTTTTAAGGTTGGTAAAGACCTCTAAGATCATCAAGTCCCACTGTCAACCCAAAACCGCCTTTTCTGCTAAACATGTCCCAAAATGCCACATCTACACATACTTTTTAATGTTTTGAAGGATGGTGATGACTCTACCATCTCTTCCAGTGATAGAACAAGGGGAAATGGTTCCAAACTAGAACATAGAAAGTTCCGTTTTAATATAAGGAGGAACTTTTTCACTGGCAGGGTGACGGATTACTGGAACAGGCTGCCCAGAGAGGTTGTGGAGTCTCCTTCTTTGGAGATATTCAAGACCAATCTGGACAAGTTCCTATGTGATCTACTCTAGATGATCCTGCTTGGGCAGGGGTTTTGGACTGAGTGATCTTTTGAGGTCTCTTCCACCTCCTAATATTTTGTGATTCTTCACTCCTTCAGTGAAGAATTTTTTCCTAATATCCAACTTGAGGCAATTTCCTCTCATGCTATTGCCAGCTACTTGGGAGAAGAAACCATCACACATTTCACTACAATCTCCCTTCAGGTAAAAGTAATAAAGAGCTCCCCTCTGTTTCGTCTTCAGACTAAACAAACACACTTCCCTCAGCTACTCCTCATATTTTAAATATGTGTGCTCTGTATCTTTTTGTTCCATTAATATTTTAGGTAGATTTTTTTTTTTTAAAGAGCAAATGCAGACCAGCTTATGTCTGGAAGAGCTACTGAATTTCAGTTTCAGCTGCATCTTATTCTGTCAGGCAGTAGCTTGAGCAAAAAATGCATATTCTGTTTTACAATACATACACAAAGACCATGAGATAGCACCTTTTCTCTCCCCTACCCCCACCCCCGCCCCCCGCCCCCC
>VXBZ01005949.1:159172-196995 GCA_013399135.1 Heliornis fulica | reverse complement strand
TACAGGAAATTTCTTTGTATCACAGAGCTAGTACAATTTGGCCTGAGTTATCAGAAAAATGTGTTGTGTGCTAGTGACAAATTTTTCACAAAATATTAATATATCTCAAAGGTGTTCGCTTTTCCCTGGTTTTGGTAACTACAGTGTGGCTTTACTCATGACAAAATAACAGCAGTTAAAGATGTCCATATGCACATTAAAAAACCCAAATCTTTAAGCAGGCACTAGAGTTCTCTCACCATATTGTTTAGACTTTTCTGTGATGAGTCCTGCTGAGCTTTACTTCAATTTTGATATAAATCAGATGTGATGTGTAATGTGTTTTAGAAATCAATGAGGTTTCAGGTACATACTATTTTTGGAGGGAGTGTAAATTAATATGGTTGATGAGCATGTGGCTACTTGTACTTCTGCTGTATAACTCAGTAGTAGAAATGTGTTTCTTGGAGCAATAGAAAGTGCTTGGGCTTGTAACGTTCATTTAATGACGAGAGAGAGAAGGAAAGTTCAGACTACTGCAGAGAAAAGGATGCTTTTGGTGAGACAAGTGGTTGTATTTCAGAGCTAGTCTTCAGTGGGACTGTGGGTAGCAGTGGCAAAGCTGTTAAGAGAAAGAGTGGGCAATCAATACCTTCTATTCAGATTCTGATGCTGCTACCTTTGCCAGGGCTGCTAAGAAATTAGAAATATGGTCAGATTTAGACATGTCACAGAGCTGCATTTTATCACCTTTTCTCCTCAGAGAAGCTCTTTGTCTCTGCTGGCTTGTACCTTCTTCCAGCACACTGCCCTCAGCCTTGTGGGGGGAAAGCTGAGCTCGTCGCACTAGATGCAGGGCAGCCTCATCAAACAAGAAGAGAGTCAATGAAAGCCCCTCACCTCAAGACTTAATTTGAGGTTGAAACAGAAGCACTTGCAAATGATATAAAATCAATCACCTTAATTGTCAGTGCAGGCTACAGTTTGGCCCTAAATGTGCTTTCTTAAATGCCTCTTCAACAATGACAAAGGAGAGACGAAACTTTTAATTCCTTTCTGTGCGACATACCAGAAAAGTCAACTTTAAATAGTTTTTGAGTATTTCATTGTGTCATAGGCTGCATCTTTGGATCTATATCTACTGAAAAAATTTTCTACTACCACAAGACAGAATGGCTTTCTTGCACTTCAGCTCTTGAAACAAGCCAAATCCCATTTCTGCTTCACATGTTCTAGAAGTACCAGGTGACAAGAAAGCTACTACAGCACTTTAAGCACTTTTTCATTCTAGATCCAATAGTTAACACCAAGAGAAGTAGGAAAGATTATATTTGACCTCAGATAATGTGAATGAACTCAATAGTAAGTAAGTTCAAATACCAAGATGTCAGCAGCTGCTCGGAATATCTGTTTCTGGTGTAGTCCACACATGAATTTTCTGGGAATAGGAATGGAAATTGTCTTCTCAATAGGTTTTTATGGTGCCAGAGTGATTTATCCACTTTCGTTTCAAAAGGCTAGAAGACTGTTAGACCTTGAACCAACCTCATAAGAGTGCTAATGAACACTATGTACAGTGGAGCAGTAAAAGCAAAAGTAACAGCAAAAGCAGAAGAAACGGTTGTGTTGCTGTTGTTGTTGTTGTTGTTGTTGTTGTTGTTGTTGTTGTTGTTATTTTATAATTACTGTCAGATACTGGTCTTAAGTACAGAACATCTCTACATCTTTCCCACAATGTTCTCATATCCTAAATGTGGACAATCACATCTGCATCTTTTCTCAGCATACAGCAATAGTATCTTACAGATAACAGGGATACCACAGGGATACTTGATTCCATCCCATACAGTCATATCCTGGAAATGAGATTAAATGGTCTAGGTAAAACATTAATTTCCATGAGTTCGCTACTTAATTACCATCCCAGACTGCTGCAAGATCATCAAGCATGACAAAGAATAATAAGAAAAAAGTTGACTTCTGTATTTTACATTCAGCAGCAGCCACACTGCGTTTATCTACAGTAAAAATGCTTGTGCATCTGCTTTCTTCCCAAGGCTTCAATGCATACTAATTATTTTCTCATGTATATTAACTAGGATTTTATAGCTTTTGCTGTTTTGTGCACTGTTTCAAATCTTTATCCCATAGCTTTTCTGCTATCTTGCTTGTTTAGAGCTGAAAATATTTTTTCATAAAAGTCTGGTGCAAATTCCCTTTTTTTTACATGGGCAGAGTCTTGTAAGTTTACTAACACTGCAGAGTACAAAGGCCACACTCTTTAGAGGAGCCTTATGTTTCTCAGTTGAAGCGAATCACTAAAGTATACTAAGGTGAACTGCCCTGTCTTATCATGTCTCATTTGCCTCCAACTACAAGCTGGACAGGCCAGGTCCCTCTCTAAATGCCAAGGGATTCATTATAGGTTCATCAATGGTGATGAACCTTAACATCACACATACTTGGTGCCAATAGTTTACAGATGCTACAGGTTTTTAAATGGTTATACATCTCTAAGCTTTGTCCTCTTTGACTTGGTTCCACCATTACTTGTATTGCTTTACTTCAATTCCAAGTAAAATATCGTCTTACTTGAAATAATTCACCAGTCTTTGATGTATCACACTGATATTTATTGACATATTTATGTGCCTTTTTCATATCAACAAGTTTAAGTGAGAAATGTGTGGGTTTTTTTCCTGTTCATAGGAAGAGAAACATTACTTCAGCATACCAAGTCATGATTAAAGTCAGCAATTTCCTCCTCTCTCTCATCATTTAGACAGCACTGGAAATATCCTCTTCTGTACTACTGCATGGCCTAGTTAATGTGTAATTCACAATTGGTATTAATACTGCATCTGGCCATTACACCTTGCTCTGCTTCAGTAGTCCTCTCTCTCTCCATGGTCGAGGGGCTGTCTTTATTAGCAGGTCAGCCTTAGAAGTGTGCTTGCTGGAGAAGAACTGCATAGAGGATTCCCAATCCTCTCCTCCTAACTGTTCTGACATATTATCTAATCATTGAGACCCCATAAAACTTTAAGATGAGAACTACCTACACTTTTAACTTTACAATACATTTACACTTTGCTGATTTTCAGTTTTCTCCCCACACACATACAATTCAAACAGATCCAATCTTTAATTTATTGTGGGACTCATAGGGTGAGGATAATATATTCCAGGTAATGCATAGAAAACATTTATCATTGCTAGTTAGCAGATAGATGCTTATTGGGTTATATGCTAAAGCAATTTTCACATAATTTTGTTCAGTGAAAGGGATATGGCCTTGTGCATGGGTCTATATGTGCACTTGTCTAGGCCAGTTAATCCCTTCGAAAGGCAGAATCAAACCCCATCACTTCTGTATTAAAACAGTTACATTCAGTCTATGGCACCCTTGACTGGTTGGTTGATTCAACGTATAGTGCTTAAAATGAGGCTAGACTCTGGAAATTTATTCTATAGAATTTTAGTGTTAGGACTTTCCACATATGCAGTGCCATACAGCATTTCTTTCACTTTGCTTATATATTACTTTTATTCTTATCTTCCATTATCTAGGCCTGCACTGTGGCCATGGCCTCTGCCTGCAATAATGTGCCACCAAATTACCTCCTCTTGGGGAATTTTAGAGAGTGGTGGATTTTTGAGTAGTTGTTTTATCTTTGTAAAATTATGTCTGCTTCCTTCAATTCAGAGAAAGAAAACCTTAAAGATTAAGGTTACTCTAAGATTCTAGGAGCATGTGAACTCCCAGGTCTCCCTACATCTTCTGTGTGATTCTGGGAGCATCTATGAAAAATCTATGGGAAATCCTCAGGGATATACCATTTTTATGTTGGTTGAATTCACAGCCATAATCACAAAGTCATAGTCTTCATCTAGTTCATGTGGTCCTCTGGAGGCCAGTTGGGCCAGTCCTTACTCAAAAAACGGTCAGCTAGACAACTTGTTGAGATTCAAGTTACTCCAAGGATGGAGTTCCCACAGCCTCTCTGGACTTCCATTTGAGCTTCTGGGCACCCATTTTCATTGTGTCTAATTTCCCGTGTTTCAACTTGTCTGTGGTATCTCTTTCCACTGTGCATTTTTGAGAAGAGTCTGTCTTCTCTGCATCCTGTCATTAAATAGCTGTATATTGCTTGACCTACCTTTCCTCTAGCCTTAACAAACCCAAATCTCTCAGCTTGTCTTCGTATGCTAAGTACTCCAGTTCCTGGATCACCCTAGTTTTCCTATGCTGGGCTTGCTCTGGTATGTCAATGTCTTTTGTGTACTTGGGAGCCCAAAACTGCACAGCACTTCAGATGTGGAGTCCACAAGTGCTAAGCAGAGGTGAAGGATCACCCTCCTGGACCTGCTGGTCACAATTCCACTAGCCCAGGATGCTGTTGGTTTTCAAGGGCCCATTGCCGCCTCATATGGCATTTGTTCATCAGGACCTAAAGGTCCTTTTCAGCAAAGCTCCTCCCCAACCAGTCACTCCCATCCTGTAAACTGTGCAGTCAGCTATCCCATACAGGTGCAGAGATTTGCTTTTGATTTTGTTCAACTTGGTGAGATTTTCTAGCCTGTCAACATCCTTCTGAACTGAAGCCCTGACCCACCATGTATTTTACTGTACTCAGTTTGGTGTCACCTGCAAACTTGCTGAGAGTGCTTCCTGTCTAAGTAGTTAATAAAAACACCTGACATTATCAGTTCCAAAGCTGGTCCCTGAGGGATGCCACCAGATGGGTTTAGCACTGCAGACCCTGCTGGTGATCTTTTGAGCCAGGCTATCCAGCCAATTGTCAATACTATTTTTCTAGTTTGCTTTTCTAGTCTATATTTTCTTAATTTGGCTATAAGGCTGCTGTATGAAAACACACCAAGGACTTTACTAAGGCCAATATAAACAACATCTACAGCTCTCATATTATCCAAGCTACCAGTCATCACAACTGGTAGATGACTGGTACAAGGCAATCAGGTTGGTAAAGCATGATTTTTTCTTAGTAACTCCATCTGGCTGTTGCCAGACACCTTCTTAATATTGATGTGCTCAGAAGAAAACATGAAATAACCTCAATTTTGGTGGAATTTGAGAAGCTGGTATCAAAGTGACAATACATGGCTGAATACTGATGGAGCAAATCTACCGAGCTCTTTCAGAGAACCATGTTTTGCTTTCAGCATCTCCCAGGATTATCCAGATAGTGTTAAAACCTCAAAACAACACTGCTGTCTTGTGGTGAGAGGAGCCATATAACCACAGACATAGCTGAAGGCTTTAGCAACAACTCCAGTATGAATAAGTTTAGGCTCCTTATACACACAAAGTTGCTGCCATCCTATCTACTGATCTGAAGAGATTACATTAGCTGAGATTTGATACCTTGAATTCAAAGCATATTATATCTTCACAGCTATTAAACTCTGTGAAGTGCAGGGATTGCAGATAATTTCATTTAGAATTACAATCCGTTCTTAATCTTTACTGCCTTCTTAGGCTGTTGTATTTAAATTCATATTCAAGATCCTCATGTTCCCTATATGAATGTTTCTTTTAATTAAACAGGATAAGTGTTTGCTACTGTGAGTGAAATTCTGAACCATGAAGAAATTGAATAGTGTTATCTCTGGGTGAATGTCTTTCGAGATAATTCCCGTTTGCACTGTCTCATTAACGTTGTCTAGCATGTATTTAGTTCTTAAAAAAAAAAAAAAAAAGGAGAGGAAAAGACCTTATAAGTATTCCACTTAAACCCATTTTCTTGGTAGGTTTTGCTCACCTTGTTTATAATTATCTCTACTTTTTAAATGTCAGTGTTATAAGGTTAACAAGTCCCACTTTCTGCAGCAAGTATATTTGAAGGAGACTGAGTGGAAGGAATAATTCTTCCTTTTCCGTTTAAGTTGCTGAGGTGGTGCAGGCTGCTGTCAGCGGCACCTCATCAAGTACTAAGAACAGCTTATTAATTCCTTTGGACTTTGCACTGCAGTTTTACTCCAGCATGACTTATGCTATGAATTATTTTCATGCCTAATCTATTTTTTTTAAGGAAAATTCACAAGAATTGAGTAGGATTTATTTCTGTTTATACAATAGTTGCCTAGGAAATAACAGTGAATGGTCTCACTGCTCTTTCATAAGAAAGATGTGTAGTTAGGGAGCAGTTGTTCCTTTATTGGAAACATTTTTTTATTAGATTGTTGTTTCTCTTTTTACTAATGTATTTTTAGAACTTCTCTTAAGTAAAAATAACTCTGCTGCTATCTAAGCATCTTCAGGTAGAAAATCTTTACTCTTCTGTGACACCTTTGTTATCATAAATAAATGCCACCGTGAATGCGAAAGCTCACGGTAAGGAATTACTGCTTAGCAAGAGGAGATGCAGACATGAGGCATCTGCAGGTTTCAAAGGTTGGTTAGTGTAAAGTGGAGCCATTCAACTCTAGGTCACATCTTTATTACAAACTCAAGTTAGAGGTGGTAAAAAAATCTTTATGTTTAGATAGCTGTGCAGTGGCCCCAGCAAAACAAATGCATCTACTGTCTAGTTTTCAGTGAACAGGTGTTAAATTATTAAATCATTGCCAATGATTTAATGCAAATCCTATCGCCTTGCTTTTCTCTCCCCTTCTTTAGCTGCAATGTGAGACTTTTCAGCAAAGAAAGTAATCTGGGACTACACACCCTCCTCTCAGAGCTGCAGTTGGTGTTTCTTGGTGACTGTTAGTCTACTTTGGCTGGGGTGATGGTCTGCTCATGTAGGAGAGTGAATTTTCTTTGTGTCTAAGGAATGAACAACAAAGGTCCTAGAGTTGCTCAACTAGGTCTGTTAATACAGGTACATTTTTTCTGTAGGTACCCATTCTTGGAAATCTGGGATGGCAATTTTTCATAAGTGGCTCCAGGTATAAAAGCTTAGAAGCCCAACTGAAGAGATCTGAAGAAAACCCATTCTTTAGAAAGTGATAGATGGTTTTCTCTGAAACTCTCTGACCCATCTCAAGCTGAGTATCAAAAATAGCATAGGCGTATTAGGACTAGTCATTGTGAAAAGTCTTTGTTTTGATGTAAAGTATTTTATAGAAGCAGTGCTATATAGAAGGTCTACCATTGATATAATATCCAAGAATAACACTCTGGCTTGAAAACCATTAGCAAAGCTTTAGTGTGGAAAGAGAAAGTACCTCTAACGAGCTGAAAATGAAAGCACCTGGCCATTATTCACTAAGAGCTTCGCCATGCATCAGGTAAAGTTTTACACAATAGCTACAAGGTTTCATTCTTATATTTATGACTGCTGGCAGAGGTCTTCTGCTCCTTCTGTAGTGTTTTAACACTCTGAATTCTGTAGCCTTTTTGGATGCTCGGAACTGTGTTCGGCATACTTATATGCATTGCTACGAGGATACGAGGTCAATCAGATTAAAACCACAGACAAAACTGTGTAGCTGCTTATGAGACAACTTGATGAAGTACTCTATGTAAATTTATTTAAATGCTGTCTTTTTGTTTTAAGATGAATGTAGTAGCATAGGTGCACAGGGACATTTGCTAGCTAATATAAATTTCCAATGTGAACATCTTTATATGTCATTTTGTATTGGGCTTGCATTGCAAGGTTTTTGTAGTGGGGGATTACAGGGGTGGCTTCTGAGAGAAACTGTGAGAGGCTTCCCCTGTGTCTGAACGAGTCAATGACAGAGGACTCCAAGGTGGACCTGCTGCTGTCCAAGGTCAAGTGCATCAGCAATGGCAGTAGCATCTCCAAGATAACATAGATAAGAAGGAGAAGAAAAACAAAACACCAGGAGCAGTTGCAGACAGAGAGAAGAGTGAAAATATGTGAGAGGAGCAGCTCTGCAGACCCCAAGGTCAGTGGTGAAGGAGGGGCAAGAGGTGCTCCAGGAGCTGGAGTAGACCTGCAGCCCACAGAGAAGACCATGGGGAGGCAGGCTATCCTACTGTTGTCTATGTAGGTCCTATCCATCTGCAGCCCATGGAGGACCCCACACCAGATCAAGTGGAGGCACTGGAAGGAGGCTGTAACCCTATAGGAAACCCATGCTAGAGCAATCTCCTAGGACCTGCGGCCTCATTGAGAGAGGAGCAAAGCCTGAGCAGATTTGCTGGCAGGACCTGTGACATCAGAGGGACCCCTGCTCAACCCACCGGCAGAGTGGTCCTGAAGGTCTGCACCCATACTGGAGCAGTTTGTGAAAAGCTGCAGCCTACAGAAAGGACTCACATTGGAGAAATTCAGGGAAGACTGTCTCCCATGGGAGGGACCCCACTCTGGAGCAGGGGAAGAGTGTGAGGAGTCCTCCTCCTGAGGAGGAAGGAGTGGCAGAGACAGTGTCTGAAAAACTGGCCCAACCCCCATTCCTCATCACCCCTGTGCTGCTTAGGGGCAAGAGGTAGAGAAATCAGGAGTGAAGTTGATACCTGGAAGAAAGGAGGGGTGGGAGGAAGATGTTTTTTTAAGATTTGGGTTTATTTATCATTCTTTGACTCTGATTTGATTGGTAATAGATTAAACTTATTTCCTCAAATTGAGTCTGTTTTGCCTTTGCTGGTAACTGCTGATTGATCTCTCCCTGTTCTCCTTTCAATGCATGAGCCTTTCACCATATCTTCTCTCCCCTATCCAGCTGATAGAGTGGCTTGCATGGGCACCCGGCCTCCAGACAGGGTCACTACACACTTACATGCTATCACATATCCTCCCTGTGCTTTCCTTCACTGTTACAATCCCTCCAGCATACTCTGTATCATCTCAGTCATAGGAAATATGTGGACAGTTGTCTTCCAGTGTGCTCTCAGAGTACAGAGAACATGCTGCTTACACGCCACAGGACAGACTTACTTATGGTTTCCTTTAAGAAATCTTTGCTTGTCTCAAACAAGGTCCCCAGGCAGAGCTTTCTTTTAAGGGGGCATTTTCCTTTGTGCCAGCTTCTTTGCTTTTGCTATGAGGTTCCAGGGATAAAGTTTAATTCTTATGACATTTATTTGGATCTGTAGAAGCCAGATCCTATCTGATGCAGTCTTTCTAAGTGCTGAACAGACATTGCTTGCTTGAACAAAATTCACTTTCTTATTTTTCCTCCTTTTAATCCCAAGACAAAGGAGTTGAAGTTGAAGGAAGGCAGCCAGTGGCTATGGAAGACAGTAAACTCATCTTTGTTCAGCTCCCTTTTTGTCTAACTCAACTCATCTTTTAAAAGAGAAGCTCTCTTCTGCCTTTTATAAAATCTAATTATTTTCTTGCATGTCTTTGAATATTTTGATCTTCCAGTCATCCTGTAAAATGGGATACAGGAGAGAATGTGGAAATGTATTCAAGAATTGTGGTGTAGTTATTTTGCGGCTTGTCAGATGAAATGAATCATTTGTCTGTAGTGTATGGTTGTTCCTTAATGATGCTATAATTATGATTTGTTTTAAATTAATGCCTCATAGTGAATGATCTTGAAATTACCATCTTTACAGTTCAAGTCTTCTGGCTTATAGGTGATTTGTGATGACTTCTTGGAAGTTTTCTATGCAGTACAGTTCATTTAATTGGGAGTGTTACAAATCTCACATAAGGGAATATGTCTGGTACAGTTCAGTCTGGTTCCCTTAGTAGCCAAGTGGCATGTCAGCATGCAAAAATCAATTGAAACCTAATACTGGTGTTGCATGTAAGTTGGAGTGCTCTACAGGTACAAAATAGTGCTCTAAAATGCAATTTTGGTTGTGTGGTTCTCCATTTGTCTGACTCGGTCTTTTTTCCTGCTCTGCTATGGCCATTAAACAAATCAATCCTAATTCAGTGTAGATCCTGAAGCATTTTGTGCAAAGCTTCTTTTAAATTGGCTCATAAACCAAAAGGTAATATACAGCACATCAACATGATGTTGTCCTCCAAGCGAGTGGTACTTGTCATGATCGCTTAATAGGCTTTTGTTTTTCCTCCTCAGTGATGTATGTTGGTTCTCCTGCATTTAAAAAATGACAACAAAGAAGAAACACCCCAAAAAACTATTTACCCTGAGAATCCCCTTTTCACCATTGATTGCCTTAATTTGATTTTTATCTGGCAATCCTTGCAAAATTCGCTGTTAGATTATCAGTCTTGTGTTTCTGCTAGCAAAGCTTAACTGGCTCTTAGAGAACTGGCTGAATTACAGATACCTGCCTCACCAGCTTTGTTGTATTATTTAGAAGTAAATGTAGTGTTTTCTCCCTATTATTCTCATTTTTTTTAGGCTGTGCAAAGTAACCCACAAAGTTATTGATTCATTGGTTTAATCCTTGCATTTAGTGTAGTATGTCATAGTTTCTGTCCGGATGGTTCAACTTTTCTGTTGCTGTTTGTTTATTTTTGTCACACATGAAAATTTTGGGGTTTGGTACTTTTGGGCTTTGAAGAAATCCCACAAAACCCTCCTAACAATTTCCCTGTATCCTCCTCTTACTTACTGGGGTTCTGACTTGGCTTTTTTTGCAACACTCCAGGTTTTTGAGAGCTGACTTGGAGCTCCTGAAAGGTCTCCAATTTTCCTGGTACTTTGCCAAACACCTTTTGCAGTCAAGCTTGTCTCTGTCTCAAGTTTCCTCTCTGAAGCAGTGATGGGGATATACACTACAAGGGGATATAGCTAAGCTAGCTTTAAACTAGTTTCCCTGATGCTGATAGCTCATGTTGCATGATCAAGGAGCACAGCTAGCTGTAAACCCCACCTGAGAAGCTGGGTAAAAGCCGAGGAGATAAGCTTATGCTGAGCTCTGAGCTGCTGTGGTCTCAATGCCAACAAGTGACTGGACTGTCTGTTTTGACGCGTGCCTACGCAACATGTGTCACTACGGTAGCTGTGGGACCACCACGCACTACAGGAGGGAAAGCCTGGGCTCAGAGCAGATGTAATCACTGGCTGCTTTGATTGTGTTGTACTAATGCCTTATGTGAGAGCTTAGTTCTGCTTTCATTGATGCTCATGGTTAAATCATTCTATTTTGGGTAGTTTCAGGCATATAAATCACTACAGTTCAGACACCAACACTTGTAAATGGCCTTTGCCTCTACACTGGGACTTCCCTGAACACTTAATTTTGGTGGACAAAGAGGTCCAAGACCTATTATAAATTCATCCCCAGGTACTATCTGTCCAGGGTCTTAAAAGACACACTGTAATGTTGGAAGCTATGGATATGGGGTTGGAGTGTAAGCTGAAAAAGTTTTTGTACCTGGCTGATTTCACTGACCGCTTTAGCTAATTGGTTAGGGCAAGGTTTATACCAGGAAATCTGCATGTATGTACACAGACCAGAAAGAGGTACAACTATGGGCATGAAAGTGTTTCCTTGGGTCTAATACAAAACCATCAAGCTTAAAATAAGTGGGGAGCAACACATACTACTTCCTTGCGTGAATCAGTTCACCTCTCTCTGCATATTTTTATTCTGCCTGTTTTTTTTTTTAGGACATAAGCTTTGAAGAAAAAAACAAAAAAGGAGTTCTGTTCTTTTCCTACATGTTTGTATAACCTGTCACAAAGAAGTGCTTTTCTTGAATGGTGACAGGGGATGTGAGTACCTCTCTACACTACGACAACATTTTGTTGCCTGGGAATGGAAGCATGTTTTGCATGTCTACAGCTGAGGCTAGGTGGAAATACCCGAGTCTTGCTCAGAGCATCAGCCATCCTCTGCCTCTTTTGGGGGAATTTTCCATCGGTCTGTGCTGGTCAGTTTGGGATCACAGTGGTCAGAAGCAGTGCTGTAAAATTCTTACTCCTGACTGCATAATTTCTGATCTTGGCTTGCTGAGAATGGTGAAAAAAACAAAGGCACATGTATATTACAGTCACAACAATTGCTATGCCCAACTTAAACTTAAATGAACTTAAACTTAAATGACCTTAAACTTAAATGACCTTAAACTTAAACTTAAACTTGGTTAGATGTAGTTATAGTCCTCTCCCTGACAAAATGAGGTTTAATACTGCCTGATTTAACACTTCGTTTTCAAGCAGATTTAGCAGCAGAATCACTGGGACTCATGGGAGACCAGCAGCACTGTGTGCTAGCTAAAGTCTTAGCTGTGATGGCAGTATGAGGTACATCCACTGGCCCAGTAAGGGAAGTGAACTTGGCCCTTCATCATCCATCCTATTTATACAACATACTAAATGTTATATGAGGTATTCCTACCCTTACCCAAAAATACAAATAAGACATGAGGAAACTGAAGGGAACCTAATGCTACATGTTGACATGGACCTCAAGTGTGGCCCACTTTGCACAGAAATGATTCCACAGCAAGGAGTCTATTTCATGAGTTTGGTATCTGACTTGCATTTGGCACAAGAATTGTTCTCACCTGCTAAGCACACATCCTTTTTCCAGCCATGCCTATGTAGCTGCAGTAGCAATGCTGGCTGGATCTGGAATGACCAGCTATTGTGAACAAAAAATGAAAGAAGCAGTAGGTGACATGTGCAACTGACCTGAGACTGGCAACTTCTCCAGGACCCCAGCAGCCATTACTGTAAGGAGCTGCCACCTGCCACCTGGCAGGCTGCTGCCTGCTGTTGCTGTCCCCCAGGATGTCCGTCAAATTTTCTGTACTTCTTGCCTGCCTGAGGTTTTCTGCAGGTGAGTATATCAAACTTGTTGCCCTTTACCTCCCTCTGTTCTGGCAAATCATGGGTTACCCATGGGAGTGTGACCATCTTGGAGTGACTTATCCAAATGGAGAAAAATTTATCTGTTTGGCTGCTGCGTCAGTCTGTTGATTCTTACCATAAAATGTGCAATGTCAGTGCCATGAAGTGGTGCCAGTTCCCACCGTAATTTTCCCCCCTTTGCCTTATCCATCATTTACATGTCCTTGCAGGACTGCAGGGTTGGCTGACTGATTCCATTTTCTAGACAGCAGATGTTCCTGTGTTCAGCTTTCTGTTGAACAAAATATCACCTGGTGACAACCCAGACATATTTGCGCCTGCCACATGATAGTTGCTGTTCAGTCTGCCAGCTCGTCACTGTGGTTTCCCTGATGTTACTTTGTGTGCATAGTTCTTTCTTTGAGAAGCTCAGGAAGTGACATTGGTGTGGAAGGATATGAGTGCCCCCTCCCCCACCCCCTTTCCCTGCTCTTTGTTTTAATATGGAATTGTTTCACATTTGCTATACCTCCAGTTCTAGCTGGAGTGTTTCAGGGGAATCAGCATGGTCCATTTTTTTTTCATTCAGAAATCATCAGACCTTAGCTATGGAAGGAAGTTTCACGATGAGCAGACACTTGGTTTTGAAATTTTCAGGCTTTGGTACACATCAGATTTTTGTAACTAGAAATATATGTGGAGTTCATGTTCAGGCAAAAAATAGCTTTGGTAATTACCTACTAACTAATTTTCTCCATAATTATGCTCTCCTCCTATTACTTAGTAGGATTTTCTCCATGTTTATTGAAAATATCCCTTTGTTAGAAAAGTAAAACATAACCTACCATAGTATTGACAAAGGCGTAAGGACTTAATTACCAACTTGTTAATTCCAGTACAAGTAGTTGTGGTTTTGAAGAAAAAGTCATATTTTACTAAATTAAATGAGCTTTTAATGAACAAAAGTTCTCCTGAGCTTCATTCAAATGTGATGTCAATGTTACTCTAGTGGTCCATTCTCAGGCAATACCTACTAAAGTTGAAATTTATATGCTGTATGAAGACTTTTAGCTCCAGAATCTTTTCAGAAAGAAGTCTCAGGAAACAAAAAAGTGCTATATGGGAATATTTTCTCCAATTAATTGACTCAAATCCATCGTCTTTGCTCCAGGGTGCCCATTTTTCCGTATTACAAACAAGATCTTATTCTCCAACTTGGCCTATAATTTGGCAGGCACGAGAAGCTTTAATTTCTCCATTAATTTTACTGTTTGCTTTAGGTATTTCTTGCCTTTCTCATAGGGTTTGGTTGTTTTTTTGTTTTTTTTTTTAATTTTTCATTCTTTTAATGATTTAGAAATCTCTATCCTGATGACTTTTAAGTAAAACCTGTTTCAAGATGGTGCAGCTGAAAAGTACTTATGTTTGGTCTATGCAGCTAGGCTCATTTAGCAGATCTGTACATTGCTGAAAGTTTTCCTGACTTCTATGGGTATTTTCCTTTTTTTTTTTCTTCTTTCTTTTTTTTTAAGATGTGAATTTCCAGGTATCTCTTACAAAAGTATTACCATACCAGTTATCTACAAGCAGTTTCTACAGAAATTTCATTTTTATCTTTGTCACCAGTGATATCAAGTATGTTTTCACCAATCCACATAAGGTCTTTTGTGGCTCTGAATTGAGAGGTTGTCTGAGGTGGTGGGAGCAGGAGGCATATTAACCAGTGCTGATGATTAAATGTAGACATAAGAGTATGCCCTAAGCTAATAAACTCACACAACTATTTCTCACCAAATAACAACTTAAGTATCATTACTGTGAGCTCTGTAGAAAAGAAAGATTTGGGAGCAGTTTTTCTTACCTTCAAAGGAAGTGGCTACCTTAAAATATCTATGCTAAATTTAACACAAGACTTTAACTAAAGATTTTTTTCTATTACTGATAACAGGAACAATGCAGTAAAGTCAAAGGAAAGTCTATAAATCTGTTCCACCAGAAGAAGGAATAAACACTTTAGTATTTTGAAAATACAGGCTTTACATGCCATGGTGTTAGTTATGTTTTCTTGAATATTGGATTAATTTGAAATACACAGCTTCCAAGCATTAGGGAAGGCAGAATGTGTCTTGGTTTATTGATACCCAGGCTAATAGAAAAGCAGCTCCACAAACAAACTCTGTTATGTGAGCTAGAGCATGCTCTTGGGCCTTAATTTAACCAGCACCAGTGAATAGATCTCTTTCCCTTCCCTCACCACAGGCAGTCTGTAATTTCAGAGCAACCAAAACCCCTCGTTGAGACTGGTGGAAAGATACTTGACCATTGACTCCGTGGCCTCAGATTAAAAAGAAATTCCTGAAAATACATGAGTGAGTCTTTCTGTTTTGCTACAATACTTCCATTTAGCAGAAGTGAATCCTAGGCAGACATGTAATCCTGGCATTACTCTTCCTTTTTATGTATCTTATCCTGCTGTGAGCTCCCCTGTGCTCTCCAGGCAGGTATGCTGGTGTTCTGCTTGGGCTGGATGGTATGGGACAAGTTTTCTTTTCTCCTTGTGGCAGTACTATGTTGTGAGATTTATACGTTCCCTTTCGGTAAAGGATTACCTCATACAAATTATTTGATTATGCAATATAACATTAGCCTAGAAATGAGGGCCAGGGCAAAACCCAGGAGGAGTGGATTGTGGTAGACCCCTCCTGTTTATACCAGCTGAGAATTTCATCAAAAGACTGCTGTAGTAATCCACGTGTCTGCGTGAGCATGGGAAGAAATCTTTTCATCGTGATATTTCTTGGCTAGAGTCTGACAGTTGCCCATCTCTGACAAGAAAGACAACCTCTACTGGTGTGTTGCATTTTTGTATGTCAATAGTTTCCAAACTTTTGTGCTTCAAGTCAACCCTATACCACCATATTAAGTACTACCTTGAACCCTCTTTTCTCTATGTGCTCACCCACCATGACACTAGTGGGCTTAGAAATTATATTCCTTCCGTAGCGTTATTGAGGACAAGTACTGAAGTTGTGAAATAACTGTGGTAATTCATAAGTGTCTGTAAAATGGAAAAAATCATAGAGCAGAGAGAGAATACCTCAAGTACTCTGCAATTGCTGTAGTGCTTTTTATTATCCTCAAAGGCTGGCAGAAGATAATTTCAACGCTATCATAATTTTCACACACAAAACATTAATAGAATTTTGTTCCTTGTTTAGCATTTTACTAAAAGCAGCTACTTCTTCCCCTCACCCCTTTCAGGTGACTGTATTAAAAGTTAGTATTTGTCTCTGACAGTAACTAGAATGATTTTAAATGGCTTCAAGACCATATTTATGAAATTCTTAGTTGCCTGAGAAATTCTGAAATAGCACCAGAATCTGCTGACTTAAAAGCTATATTTGTAGTTTGTGGTTTTGAAATCCTGGTCTAATTGCCTCTGGTAGAGGGCAAGGCTAATGAAGATATTCTGTCTCCAGCACTCCAACAAAGGTAAGTTGGAGGTAAGAGGCAGCTAAGCATTACACTCAGGTGTAATGTAAAGACAAATGTGAAATGATAAAAAGATAGGAACTTCCAAAAAGAAACATATCCATAATGTAGTAAGATTAATCTTACTTATTTCCATAGAATCACAGAATGCAATAGGTTGGAATGGACCTTTATAGGTGATCTAGTCCAACCTCCCTGCAGTAAGCAGGGACATTTTCACCAGGTCAGGTTGCTCAAATCTTTATCAAGCAGGACCTGCAATGACTCCATGGACAGGGCCTCCACCAGCTTTCTGAGCAAACTGTTCCAGTGTCTCACCACAGTAATAGTGAAGAACTTCTTAATGTCTAATCTAAACCTACTCTGATCTAGTTTGAAACCACTGCCCCTCATCCTATCTCCACATGCCCTTACAAACAGTCCCTCTCCATCTTTCCTATAGGTCCCCTTCAGGTACTGGAAGGCCACTGTAAGGTCTCACCAGACCCTTCTCTTTTCGAGGCTGAACAAGCCCCAAGCTCCCAGCCTGTTTTTGTAGAACAGGTGCTTCAGCCCTCTGATTGTCCTCATGGCCCTCCTCTGGACTGCCTCTAAGAGGTCTGTGTCCTATGTTGAGGACTCCAGAGCTGAATGCAGTACTTCAGGTGGGGTCTCACCAGAGCAGAGTAGAGGGAGAATCACCTCTCTTGACCTGCTGTCCACACTTCTTTTGATGCAAAACTGTGTCTTTTAGAGGCCAAGAAATTAGATTCTCTTTCTAGTCAAAGAGAGAAGTGACACTTTTGTGGGGACAATTGCTGTCACTTACTTCTAGCATTTACTTGAAGACTCATGCCCTAAAAACTCAGCTGTAAAGCTCTACATTTAATCTGATGCATCCCACCCATGACACATAAGTGAGTCACCCATCACCGCATAACTTCTAAGGCAGCTCCTTAATTGTAAGAGGTGTAGCCCTCCTCATGTGTAGCCTTCCAATATGTTGCTGCTCCAAGCCTGGTAAACAGCTGTGAGGATGTAGGCAACTTTCACACACACAAAATAAGTTTCCTTGAAACTCGTAAACAAAGGTTTATCTTGGTAAATACCAGTTAGTGATGCTCTCTGTTACCTGTTTGTGAATGCACAGGCAGGCACTCCACAAGGCTTAGCATGTAACTGTCATTGGGCAGAATCTTTTGGGGAGATGACAGCACAGACAAAGCCTTGTATGTGTGCAAATATATTGAAATAAGTTATTCTTTCTCTAGACAGAAGGAAGAAAACATTTTGCCTGTAACTGGGCTAAAGAGTTTTGTGAGGTGCTCTGCGTGATGTAGAGAAATGTCTGTGACTCACTGGTGCCTCCACAAATGTGAGTGGATAGATGGAGCGGGGGAGGTGAGCTTTTCTCTGTAGAATCCCAGATAATTTTTCTTTAAATTATATAAAGGAGTGAACATTTTCCTAACCTTCCAGGGCTGTCTGAGTCAGGAGTCTGCAACACAAGATTACTCTTTGTTTCTTGAGTGCCCACTCACGTTCAGAAGAAGCCATTCAGAGCTGTTCCCTTTGAACGAGCAACTGTGTTCAGTTTGCATGCCTGCTCTTCCTCTTTAAGGCAGTCATAAAACCACACAAGCAGCATTACAGGATATCTTCACCATGGAGTCCTTTCAGCTGACTCTAAGGAAGGCACTAAGTAGGCTCACACTGTTGAGGTCTGCAAATGAAGTGGTACAGAATACTACACTTTTCCAGATCCCGTTTATCTTGTTTTAGGGACTTGTCAGTTTTTCCTAAAGGGAAAAGCATCACTGTCCTACCTTAATATTTTTTTTAATGAGAATTGTAAAAGGTGACCATTTAAAATTCCTCCAAATTGTAAAAAAATGTGTTTAATAAAGTAGCTTATAAGGTAGCTCATGCAACTTGCATTGCATTTACATGTCCTTAGGTGGGATGTATGTGAGTAAATATACAGCTCCCCTTTGAGGACATGAGCAATAATAATAAAAATTGTCAGCAACTGCAGTAGTAGTTGTGGGTGAAAATTGTGTGTGATCAGAAAGCTCTGTTCACACATACTGGCATGTTTATCTTTGATGCGTACTGTAACTTCCAGACTGACTTTTTGCGAGAACAAAAGCCCACTGACTGAGATCAAGCTTACTGGCTAAGATCAGTGCTCTTGAAGCCGGGGCTTGCTTTATTGACACTGATTTATTTACCTTTCCCTAGCAGTATACTTCATCTTCTTTTATTATAAAAAAAATAAGGTGATCTGTACCATGAACAAGAAATGCAGGGATGTCAACAATGGCAAGCAATCAAACAATCATATTTTTATATTTTGCCTTTATTTTCCCACTTCACAATTATACATTTGTTCACAGCTGCTACATGAAGAGATCTATATTTTGGCCAAGGATAAATTTCCTTTACATTTTTTTTTTTCTGCAATCTTTTGGAAGATTTACCTTAATAATTAAAAAAAAAAAATAAGAAGAAAAAAAGTCAACATTAAGAGGCTGCATTAATGTCAGCTATGCTGCACCATGTGGCTATTTCCATCCTGCTTTTGACACACATGGAAATTATTCTCCAGAATATGAAAACAACACACTCAGGGTTTCCTTAATGAGAAAAATGGCTTTGGAACCACACTGATTGCATAAAAATTGAACTGTTGGGTCACACTTGAGCTAAAGAGTTTTGTTGCTGCCTCTTTGTCTTTTGTTTGCATTGAGCATATCAGGCTGGATCCATTGAAGAGAGCTGAGACCTGTGAGTTTTGCTGTTTCCCAAAACTATTTTTACACATGAGCTTTCTTGGAAGGCTCTTTCTATTTATCTGTAGAGTTTTCTTTTCTTCCCTTGACATTTCTCTATCATCTGATGAAACCATCTTACAAGGAAAGAAAAAACTCTGTTTGTCCTCTCACAATACAGATCAGATATCTGAATTAATAGACTGCAGTGATAATATTTCCATTGAAGAGGTCAAAAATAGGATGCAGCAGTATTTTTAAGTTTCAAGCACTCAGCTCTGAGCCACAGCATTTTTTTTTCATGTTTCAAGGTGTTTTTAATTGAAGCTGAAATGAAATGTGGCAATACGCTGATTGCAGTTATTCTTTCAAGGTCATACTGTAATCCTTTAACTTCATTTTCTTTCAGGTCTTATGGAGCTTCTTCCCTTGGGAAATACAGAGTTATTCACTTGCTGAGGGAAACAGGGAGGATGTTGTTTAATATTTTGCTTTGTTTATACAATGCCATTCGAAACATTTCAGGGCTCTGATTAAGCTAGAGGAAATGACTTTATAACTGGAGTTCCTAAAGGCAATATATTCTGGGACATGTACTCCAGACTTTCTCTGCCTCCAACAATTTTGTAAATAACTTTAATATGCCTGTGAATGCCGTAGCTGTGTATCAGCAATGTCTAGAGCATTGTCCAGGGGAAGGAAATGGAAGAGTGAGAACATTGTGAACAAGCTCCTGAAAAAAAATATGAATATGTCTTTTTAATAGGTAGCTTCTGTTTCTTCAAGGTAAATAAAGTATAAAATAGAAACCTACTATTGTGAAATGTGATATTGTTAAATTCCTTTTTAGGTAGAAGACTGTGGATCACTCAATCTTGTTTAAACCAAAACCATATCTGAAGTTCCTGAATTAATTCCTCTTACACTGAAATGTTAGCACATCTTAGATTAAGACACATTAAAAAACCTCTCACTTCATTAAGAAGTTATTAATAGATTTTCTGTAACCAGTCATCTTGAAGAACCTCAATGTAATATTTTTATCAGCAGAATGTGAGCATTTTAAAAATAACATTCAATCTGAAATAAAAGGCACATGGAATGAGTATGATTAATAATTTAATACAAAGATTGGCAAATTAATTAGGGTGAGTGGGATTATTTTTCTTAATGCTCCTCTCATTGACAAAGAATTAATGGCATTAACGTTGCTCAGGGGGACAGTGTAAGGAATGTCATTGGCACTCCTTCTTGACAGGTCTTAACACCACGAGTGATGGCAGCAGACTTACGGACACAGAGGTCTCAGGAGCAAAGGTGTGGCCCGCATGGCTGGGGCTCATTGGGCTGCACTCGCCTTGCCTCCCTGGCAGCCAGCGAGCTGAGGTGTTTGGTGCATGACTGCAAGAGCGCGAGGGGAAGAGAAGAAGAGGAGAAGAAAATGGGAATGCAAACAGCTAAATGTGCACAGGACTAGTTATAACCAATCCTGCCAACGTGCCAGGGACTGCCTGTGCCAGACTTCACTTGGAAGGTCTGAGTGGAGCTGCTGCGATTTTCATCATCAAGGTCTCACTAGTTTTAAATGTCACTAAGGTCCTCTAAATGTCTCATTTCCTGGTTAGCCACTCTAGACAAACCCCTTGACTCAGCAGCTGGAAACCAAAGAAGGCTGTTTGTGTTCAGCTGATTTGAGAGGGAAAGGAGAACCGTTAACGGTCCGAGTGCAAATAATACGAACAGATTTTTCAAGTAGCGAAAGTGATGAAATGGGATGCAGACATGGTCAGCAAGGTTAAAAATGCAAGCAGTAGTGTCCTACCTGATTGTCCCAGAGGCCTCTGAAACAGCCAGGACATTACAGTCAGGAGAAAAATTGGTTCAGAGCTGTTTGGGTTTGATCTCTTTGATTTCAAAGCTTTTCAAGCTTTCTGCTTGAACTAAGATCTATAAAACAAGCTTAAATTTTGTACTCTACATGAAATACTGTATCAAAATGTATAATATAAATAAGGTTGGTGGGCACAGGCCAGGGGTATATTGCATTGTATGCAAAACAAAGCACGGAATTCAGGGACACTTGTATGGATGCTATATAAACTACCAAAATTAAATCAGTCTTCTGGGCATATTCCAGTTGGCCTGATGAAATGGTGACTGGCTACAACCGGAAAATGAAAAGGAAGGCTATAATGAAACTAGCATTTCAGTTTTGAAGCGTAGCTGTTGCCACAGCAACCTCTGTAATGGACACATTTAATCCTAAAATTCAGCACTGCATCTGAACTGACTTGAGAGGTAAACAGGATGTCAGTGCTTGAAAACCATTTGGCTAACTGAGAAGAGTTTAGCCTCCCCAGCTGGGATGAAAGGGGTACATGTACTGGTGATCAAGGATATTGATTACCAGGCCCTATACGTTTTCTTTTAAGCTATTTATTTGGTTTCATAAGCCTAACAAAGATAAGCGTGGCATAAATGACATTCTGAGGAATATATTGGGCTGAGTAGGTATTTTTGGAGCCTGACAGTTTCTGCAAGCCCAAGGTTCATGCACTACACAGCGGTTTAACATGCTTCTATTTACCAGCCTTTCCAGCATGGTGTCACAAGATAACTGATCTGTCTCTGGTTTGATCCCTGAGTCATATCTGTTTTACTTAAGATTGTTTTTCTCCTTGTTTTAATCCTCTCCCTGCTTCTACCAGAATGGAAAAAGGAGATGACACCCTGCCAGTTTTTAGGACAAACAAGAATCTTACTATTTCTGAGGATGGTGTGTCTCACCGTGGGTTCATTATTTCTTCTAGACTCTGACTTAAAGCATAAATCTGATAAGTTTTATATGCCATTAGACCAGCCATGAATTTCATTTTACAGAGTCTGAAACCTGGTTCTCTTTGGATCCTGCTATGATTTTGGAAAGAAAAGAGAAGTTTTAAGATGGGCAATGTTGTGACTGAATTATTCTATTTACAGTAGATACATGCCAGATCTCCATTCTTTTAGATGATGTTTATGCTTCAGATAATGCAGAGGCAAGATGGCTTAACCCTTAGCTTTCCTGAAAAGCATCTACTGTCAGAGAGCGATCCACAATGCGCAGTAGTTTAAGACCCTCGCTTTTTAGCTCCCAGACTGTGAAAGGGATTGAAAGAACACAGGTATTGATTTACACTGTGGCTATTTTCTTGATAAATTACCCTCTTTACCAGCATATGGTCTGAAGCTGTAAACATACCACACACCAGCAGGGTTCATCAAGGGAGGACACAAACAGCTCACCTTCCTACTTAAGCACAATTTAAAACAGAGCTACCCCAAAAAGACCTACTATGGTACTGGTTGGATCCCAGTTTGACTTCCTGCTTCTAGTACTGGAATCCAATCAGCCTACCTTGTCTCTGTGCTAAGCCTTCTCTTACAGAAAGACCCAGAGTTTCTGGAATAGCTGGCCAGCGAGGACTGTATGAAACTCCACAAAGACAAAAACAAGGTCCCACATGTGGGACACCATAACTGAAGAGCCCAGTACAAGCTAGGATCTGATATATCTGGGGAGCAGTCCAGTTGAAAGGGACCTGGGGGTCCTGATGGACAACAAGCTGAACACTGCTCAGAAGTGCACTGCTGCACCAACAAAGGCAAATCAGATCCTGGGCTGCATCTGCAAGGGCACTACAAACAGAGACAGACATGCTCACCCCCCTCTATCCAGAACTCGCCAGGCCACACCTGGTATGTCCAGTACTGTTTCCCACAATTCAAAAAAGATATGAACAGACTGGAGAGGGTCCCAAGGAGGGTCATGAAGATGGTCAAAGGGCTGGAGAATCTGCCCTAAGAGGAAAGACTGGAGGAGTCAGATCTTTTTTTCCTGGAGAAGAGAAGTCTCATAGGGGACTTTAATCACAGTTTTGCAGGACTTAAAGATCATACTCAAAGAGAATGCAGGCTCTCTCTTCACAGGGAGGCACATAGAGAAGTCAAGGTGCAATGAGTACAAGTTGCACTGGGAGAGGTTTCATCTTGACATAAAAAAAAAAATACTTTGTTTTACATTGAGATCAATCATTCACTGGGTTAACCTCCCAAGGGATGTGCTGGAAGTTTTCAAGATATAAGTGGACAATCTCACCTAGACTCCTTTTGCCACATAGAGTTGGACCAGGTATCTTCTGAGGTCACTTCCAATCCAGGCTATTCCATGAGACTTAATTCAATCCCTTAAAAACCAAGCAAACACACATTTTCAGGACCCATCATCCTGACTGCTGTATGTAATCATATTTGCTTTCAGTGAGCCACTTCTTGTGCCTCAGTGTGTTAGGAGATATCTTCAAAGTGCAGTTATGTTAACTAAAGAATCAATAAGGTAAGAAATAATCTGAACTAAACTAAGTCTGGGATTTTTTAGAAGCTGAAGGAAACATCCAAACTTGAGATAATTGATGAATTAATGATGCACATGGACCTTGAGGGGTACAGTTCCTATTTCCTTCCTATTTTTATTTAGCCTAGTAGAACTCACCCTTTTCTTGAATTAAATTACATGAGAAAGCAGAGTGCACGTGGTGGTGTTTGTGTCCCAAAACAGGCTGGCTGGCACAAGAGAGCTCTGGGTGGCACCTGAGATGGCTTGGTAAGGAAACCCTTCCGGTCTTCTCTTGGTGCTGGAGAATGAGCAGCTGTGGGCAGCAGTGCCTGAATCACGCCAAGTCTCTTAGCCCCAGTATCAAGCTTTTGTGAGGGCCCTGTGTGCCTACACCCACAGCCGTGCTCGCCTGTTCAGTAACGCTACTGCAGACTGGCTGAGGGCTGCCGGAGGCCATGGCACGGGCAATGGGCCTGACGCCGCTTGCCGGTGAGCGAGAAGCAGGAGGGAGGGTGGTGCTGACAAGATGTGGCTGCAGCCACATCACTGGAAAGGCCAGAGGACACAGTGGTGGGCATCAGGGGCAGGCATTGCAGCACAACAAAATCAGCCATTGCAGCCCATCCCCACAGCTCCCAGATGAACAGAGCTGGCTTGGCTGGAAACAGAGTGGGCACATGAGGTGTGGTAGCACGTAACATCCATGGCCGTGGGAGGGGAGAGAGTGCTGGCCAGAGTGTCCTGGGGAGCAGATCTGTTCAGTGAGAGGCACTGAGGAAAGTTCACCCTGGGAAACAAATTGAGATATGATCCTTGCCGAAAATAAACATACTGAGGTTTTCCTTTTGATTATACAACATTCAATATCTCGGTATAATATTTTAATTTTTCTGCCCTTTCCCACATACAGCTTCCTCTTGGTATTCTTGTGTATCTCTCCTTTGCTGTGCCTTCCCTTGCAGATAGCCTTTCAGAAGGTTTAGGTCAGAAGTTAGAATCAGTATTTTCTCTTTAATCTGAATATTTCAGATATGGTTCCATCTTTTCCTCTCTAACTCTTTTTCAAATGCTGTTGAACTCATGCATGTCTTTTTTTCTGGCAAAATTTCTCATAGACTTTTTTGGTAGAATTCTATTTTCTGTGCTCTGGAAGTGATGCCATTGCAACCAGATAGTTTCTAATTTTAGGACATGCTCGTAAATTCAAGTTTTTTGAATCCATGTGCTTGCAAAGAACCAGGGGTGTCTGAATTACTGCTACCTTGAGAGAAGAAGCAGTGATAAACAATGATTGCCAGGTAAGAAAAATGTTCATATTATGTGCTTTGGAAAGTTTTCTTTTTATGGCACATCACTGTTCACAGATTCACAGATTTGTAGGGGTTAGAAGGGACCTTGAGAGATCATCGAGTCCAACCCCCCTGCCAAAGCAGGTTCCCTAGAGCAGGTTGCACAGGTAGGTGTCCAGATGTGTCTTGAATATCCCCAGAGAAGGAGACTCCACAGGGCAGCCTGTTCCAGTGCTCTGTCACCCTCACCATGAAGATGTTCTTTCACACATTGAAAGTTATTGCAAACTTGCTGAAAAACTGGTTGTATGAATACACAATAAAGTTATGAAAGGAAAGAGAGAACTGTGGAATTCCTCAGCTATAATTAGGATAGCTGATCTAATAGTATTTTTTAAAAAAAATTATATAAAAGCAGGACATAAGGAATATGTAAAAAATGAACCACCACAATTCCTTCACCCTCAATAGTTTGACCATCAGATGTTTGCATAAAGTCATGCCATTAAATCCAATCTTATCCTGCCTTCTTTTTCAACTATAAAATTATGTCTTTAACAGTAGCAATTTCTATTGTGGCTGTGTACTGAACTTTATCTAACTAGCACTATTTTTTATTAAAACAATGTCTTGAAGTGAAGTCTGTGAATTTCAAGCACTGTTTTTTATTATTTTTGTTGTTTGTGAATATTCTTTGTCAAGTGAATTTACTATATGCCCGCTATCCTTGGTACACACTTAAGTCTCATAATAAAGTGAAATTATTTTTGCATTACATATGTCATATTCATTGAGCACGTTAAAAATAATCTGTTTTTAAATTTGAAAGTTATTTCAATAGTAAATATGTAGGGCAATATCCCTTCCACTGAATCGGTTCCATTACTTTGCTTAGGCAGCATAAAACAGTCAGTTTCTGGCAGTCTCTGTCCAGCTGGGAATATCCTTGATGAAAGGGAAATTTCAGCTGGCATGTAGCTTGTTTACCCACCTTCTTTACCAATCAGTCACAGCAAAGAAGACACGCAAAGCATAGAGAGACAGAAGTGTGCAGCTGCACAGTGCTTATCATTTCATGCCGGGTACCATGGGGGGAGCTTTACCCAACAGAAGCAGGGAAAACCAACAATGATTATGCCTTAAAAATATCACAATAAAAGTGTTTTGGGTTTTTTTGAAAGTGTAAACTCCAAGGGTCCTTCATAGGCTGGTCTGCAACCCTCTGACTCCAGCCTTGCTGAAGACTTAAGAGCAATTAGACCTGCCCAGGGATATAATGGAGAAGGGGTTGCACCAAGCACGAGCCTATACCACAGCCCCCACAGGCCATCACAGCCTAACCTGAACTGTAACTGGGGAGACTGGTGGCCCATGCTCCTGGCCTGTTTTTCAGGACTCGCTGGGATGTCAAAGGCAGGACCGGTCAGTGTCTTCCTACTGCTTGCCAGGGAAGAAAAACAAAAAAAGAACACTCCCCCCCCAGNAAAAAAAAAAAAAAGGCTTTTTGCAAGAGGATCTCCTTGCAGACAAATGGTGCCAGAACAGCCAGCCTTTTCCAGCTTCGCAGGATGCTCCAGCGAGGATAGCAACCTGCAGCTCCACCACCAGTGCTGCCTCCCTTGGCCACAGCTGCCAATGTATCAAGCTGTTACCCCCTACCTACTGTATTACCTAGGTGCTGTCTAGCAAGGGGCACCATCCGGTACTGCATATGATCCATGAGATTCACAGTCATCTGTTCAAATTAACAGGTGGTGTTATCATTGGGAAGTCATAAAGTTGTGACCACCTCATACAGAGTAGATTGAAGCTTATGGCACTTTTTCCAGTGCCATAAGCTTCCAGCAGGAGCATTTGTGATATTGGATTACACTGTGGAGTATTAAAATACCTTATCTATTTTTGTCCCAGAAACTGAAGTCTTAAGTCTTAATCTGAAAGATACCCAAAGCTCTTTTCTGCATCCAGAGGAGCCAAGAATAGCAGAAGCAAGAAGAAGAAAAGCTTCTTCTGTTGAACCCCTAAAGTTTTAAAAACACTCCTCCTTTTACAGCAGGTAGCAGGAAAGGAAGAGTTGCCAGTGTCCTCTCCTTGCCTCAAGTCTATGTGTGGTTAGTGGAATTATGTGAGAAATCAAAGCCCATTGCCATGCTTGTAGCATGTCTGGAGGCAAACATCTGAAGATCCAATTAAGAATCACTCAGCATCTTTTGAATGCTGTTTTATTTTAAAATCCAATCTTTGGTTGCTCCCAAGGGACTTGGACACCTGCCCCCTGACCTTCAGTTCTTCCAGCGGTGACTGCTGGCAGCATTTCTTCTGATTCATTGTTTACTTCCTTTGATACTGCAATTTGTGAGAATAGTGAAGGTAAATTTTTCATATGAGCACATGAATACTCTACATCTTCTCACAGCAAGTTCATCACCTTCTACCCCTGTGTGTTTACTACATATCATAAGGAATTACTTTCAAGGAACCCACAATCCAGGGAGAAAAACCCCAGCTATAAAATGTATTGATGGAAAATAAATATAATATCTTACAGTAACTGCTAGCATCAAAACTAAGAAGTTGTAAAATAATATTCATTGTTGGTTTACCATTGTTTTGTCCTCAAACTTGTTTGTAAAGGGACAGCTTTTTTTCAAGTAACTTTTGCCTGATGTCGGCACCTCCATCTGTGAAACTTCAGTAATGTTATCTGAGGAAAATAGGAGCAGATGGAAAACATTTTAGCTCCATACTCGCTGAGCACAAGATTAAAAGAAAGGCCATGGTGCATTTTTAGTAAAGTAGGTGATTACACATGGAACATTCCTTTTGTGTGTGGGAAGCCATGTAATTTACAGAGCAATCTGGACTTCCTTGGTCAGCTGGTTTCAAAAATAAATTTTCACTGTGGTTGCCACTTATTCTACTTCTAGGCAATTCAGAGAGCCCTTGATAATCAAAATCAACTCTCCATTCTACTGCATATTAACACTGCAAATTGTTGCACCTGGAATTGGTGAACCCTTGGTTTATTATGCTGGAGGAGTTATATGCAGCTGTTCCTCCCCCAAGTGATTCATTAGCACGTGTGAGGAATGCATCTACACTACATGGTAGCTGAATGACTTTCCTGTCTACCATTCACATTGTTAACAATTAAAAAAGAAAAAGTTCTACATCAAAAATAGGCCTATAAACTCAAAAGTTTTCACCAGAGGTCTTTCAGTAGCAGCATGTTGGAGATGTGCCGTTGGAGTTCCCCAGCCATAATATTTACAAATATGTTTGTTTGTAGATGAACCTTCTTAAAATAATTACCAACATTTCCTCAGACGCTGAAATAGGGAGTGATAAATGTTCTACTTATGGCACAAGAAGTTTAAGCTTTCTTCAGAGCATTTCTCAAGCATTAACATGCAAAAGATTTCTATTCTGTTTTCAGCTCCTCCATAGGCATCCTGTGGGGATTTAGACAAGGTATTTTATTTCTGTGGAGCAAAAGTCAAAGTGTATCCATTAGACTTGTCAGTAGCTATCTTCAGAAGGAGGAGGGTTGGCTGATCTAAACATCTGCTGCTGCTAAAATAGTGGTGCCATTTTATGATGATATAAGGTCACCTACGATTGCACTACTTCTGAAAAAGGCAATCTATCCTCTCACCCTCCCTGTTTGCTCCCATCACTGCCTTCCCACTGCCACGACTCTGTCCAGGTGAAAGCTGACCCTGAGGATAAAAAAACACGAGTAATTTGAAACCAGACCTATGAAACCCATTCTCTCAAGGTCTGGGATGACTGGGTGTGACACAATGGAGGTGATGGGAATATGTACACAAAGCATGTGGGGAAAGGTGGGCTTGGGAGTCATAAAACAGGCAGATCCTAAATTGGCGCCAGGTGACCATGAAACCATATGGTTGCTTTGCTTTGCTTTTGTGTATTTTTTACAGCTCTTGGTTTTTTGTATCAGCAGAAACCCTAACCCAAGCAAATCAAGTAAATTGAGATGCTATGTATCATTTCATTTGAAGAGCTGTTATGTCCTATGCCAGTACAGGCTGCATCCACAACAGGAGCACTTGCAGACATCCCTCTACCAGCAACCTCCTTCTTGTCTGCAACGTACTTAATTGGGCTTTTATGAGCTGTACTGACAGGTATGAAAACACAGTGTTCTTTCCCCCCACTTCGTTCTCCCCTGATGGAACAGAGATAACCCCTCCCCACCTCATGGGAGCACTGGGAAAATTAACACTTCCAGCAATTGAAGGTCTGAGACACCGCAGTAATGACAGCTGTACAACACTGCAGTTTCTCTTTGTACAAAGCTTAAACCAGATTAACTGCAGGCTGAGCCAGACAGCGGTGATTCCTCTTCTCCGACACGGCCATTCCACATGGTTTTGGCACCACTGTGGGGATCCCACCAGTGCAGAGTACACCTGCCTGCCCCATCAGCGATTTCCCAACCCCTGCTGAAGTGACAACTCCTGTTTCAATCTCTCCAGAACTTTTGCAGTTGTCTCTCTGATTTGCCTGTAAGTATTCTTTCTTTTTAGTCCTATGTGGAAACTTTCTTTCTCTTGGACTATGGAAAGGCTTATCCAAATTTTATAATAACTTTAAAATTGTTTGACTAAGAACATGTTACCTTGTTTGTTTGGTCCAATAAAAAGGGCCAAATAATTAATGCTTTCTCTAGAAAGCTATCTGTAATGACATTTACCAAACTCAAATTTCCTGACTTGCACAAAAAGGCTTTCCAAATTTCACTTACAGTATCATGGTTAGTTTTGCTTGATTCAATAGCTCCTAGGTAGATCTTAATGAAAATACCTAAAAATACCTGCATGTAATGTACCAGCATGACATATACACACAATTACATACAGTTGCATAAAATGCAACAGTTGCATACTTAACCCCCTAATTTTGGTGCCATTAGCATATGTATGTTAATGTATCATTTGAGACACTGGTTTTCAAACTCAGGGTCTTCAGAACTTTTAATGGTTATTCTGTGGGGACACCTAGGAGCATCAGGGGATAAGCAGACTTCTCTTTGTAGCCTTGGCTGAGAGGTGATGGAAATTACACTTTTTACGTCTGCATGTCAGTTTTGCTGCTGAAAGAAAAGTCATCTCATCCTACATGGAGTCTAATTGCCTGTCCAACTTTTATTAACAGAAGGTATGAAATGAATCTATGCCAGTTCTGATAGACAGGAATATTGACATACAAGTATGACTGCAATGTACAGAAATATGTATATATATTTTTTAAGTTTACATAACAGTAAACTTAAAATATATATATATGTATAGTCTACCCATAAAGAATTTCTGGAAACTACTATCTGCTACTCTGCAGCAGGCCTCCTCCAGTTTCTTAACTTTTTTTCTCTTGCTTCTTTCAACTATTCAGAAAATGAATAAATGTAAAAAAAAAATATTTACAAATGTGAGAGAAGTCTTTTATTTGCTTTGGCTTCACTGTGAAAAGCCTATCACTTTTTATCCTGGCAAAAAGGAATAAGCCATAGGAATCTACTGCTGAAGCTCTTGTTGAAGCTTGCTCAATGAACATCCAAGGATAGAGCTGAGGGGAAAGGCGTGAACAGGTTCTTCAGCCCTCATCATCCTTTATATTTTTGAGCATGTGAAGATATAGCTTTCAAGTCTAACAGAAATATAATGTAGGTAGGATAAATACATTGTCAGAATTTAAATCTGTCATGCTACAGTATACAGATAATCTCCCCTTCGAATCCCATTTTTCATTAGGAACAGCAGGAAGTAGTAACAACTTCTACCCACATGCTCGCTTGTAACAAAAATATCTTGCCTTCCCTCTTATGGCATCATTCCCTCTTCAATACAACTGAGTCCTTCATAATCCTCAAGGTACTGTTTTGCACATAAAAAGACAGAACTGGTCATGGGATTTTGCTAATTCTACTAATGCAGAAATAGCTAGCATGATAAAGTAAAACAGCCACTTCTAACCTTGACAACAAAAGAGGTATGCTACAGCTGAGCAGTCCTCATATTTAAATACTCATGTTGATAAAGCCATGTCAAATGCCTTCATAGCAAAAGTTACTTCATTGAAATTGTAATTATGTGACCTGGGCTTTTTCTTGCTACTCCGTCACTGTTATTAATACCCATTACTTCCTAGGGAATAAAAACCCATTTTGAGTTCTGCTGAACTGTATTTGAAGAAAAAAAAAAAAAAGTGGTTCTTGTAATAATCCCTCATTCTCCTTCCCACTAGCATTTTTCTCTCTCTTCTGTCTTCTGACAGATTATTATCAATGAATGGAAAATATCCATCACCTTTCATGTTCCACTCTGTAAGACTTCCTCTGCCTTCCCAGTAAGATTAAGAAGCAAATGAATAAATATAAACATTTACGTGGATAAGTAACATAGTACCTTCAGATCTTGGTCATGCTAAGTATTTATCATTTAGCATGAAGAATTTTAAGAATGATATACAATTTTTTGCAATAGGCTTTTCAGAAATGGATGCATGGAAACATAATGTTACATTTCACGTCATGCAGAGTTTTCCCTTGAAAAACCTTAAGAAATCTTAATAGAATATCCTGATATTAGCTAAACAATAACAACAAAAAATGCTAAACTTACTCATTTAATAAGGAAAATTGCACACATTTTACCAGCAAGGCCCTATCATATACAACTAACGGAACTGAATCAGGACTTATTTTTAACACAGGCATATTGCAATAAATAGGGTGGATCCAGAAAAATGCTACCCAGGTGGAAAACAGCATGTCATAGTTTCACGGCTCTTTGCTCTCCTTCTCTCCATTGTTTAAGGCTAAATACCTCTAGGGTAGACTGTGAGGTTTTTTTGTCACTTTCACACCACACATTAAAATAATATAAATAATAAGAAAAATAACCCAGCACTGATTGCAGAAACCAATTTAACCAAACCATGATGTGTAAGTTGAGAATACAGCATTCAAGCAAGGGTTTCTAAATTATATGCTGTGTTCTTAGAAAATAAGCTAAGTTTTATAAAATATAGTCTTAATCATTCTACTTCACTTTCTCTGGGTATACAGAGCAGGTGAAAGATACTACTGTAGGCTCACTGGTTCAAAAATAAATGTAAGGAGCAAAACTCACAAGGCACTCGGCAGTTGTGACAGAAATAGTGGTATGTTAATTTCTTCTGAAATATTGTTTACAAGATCAATCAACCACAGATTTTAGCAGTTAAAATGACAGATGAGTAGGTTAAAAGCAACAACAGTGTACCCCCTTGTGTTTCTTTATTCCTCAAAAATTTTGCTGATTTAAAACCAATAGGACTTTTCCACTGAATTCACTAGCACCACGACCTCATGTTTTATTTTAAATGCTGGAGTGCAATTAAACAATCTGGCTTTTACAGAACATATCATAATTTTTCATTGTGACCTGAGAAAAAATTATTCAACATGGAACCCAACTGAAGAGCTATCTATTAAGTGAAGCTACGGGGCCAACAATGAAATTTCCTTCAGGAGTAAATCACAGCAGAAAACTTGATCATCTGATCTTCCTAGTGATTTCAGAGTTACATAAATTCTTGGCTTGGGAGTGTCACACTGGAAAAAGATGTGTGCATCACTCCTTCATCTCAGTTTTTTCAGTCTTCAAAAATGATGGAACAGAAAATTTTGGACTATTGTAAAGATTTCACATAGTAAGTTTTCCTTAAATTACTCTGGAAAATGTAAACAACCTAAGTGTGGAAGAACTTCTGTCTCCATGTAATTTGTTTATTAATCTTCCAGACAGTGGATCTTAAACATAGCTTCATTTTTCCTCTATTTTTTTTTTTTTAACAATGTGTTATATTGTATTTCTAAAAGGAACAAGTTTAAGTTTGGTTTTTTTGTTTTTTTTTTTTCAAAACCCATGAATGAAAGCTGAATGTAAGGAAAACTAAATTGCTTTTTTAATTTTTCAAAAGATAATTTCCGTCCTATAACTTACCACTTTTCCTTCTTGGATGAATCAAAAGTGGTTTTTTTTCAGTTTTCCTAGATCTTCATTTTCTCCTTGGAGTATCAAAAACTAATTTGAAACATGCCTAATTTGACCGATCCATAGCTGTGACATTAGGCTGGGTATGAGGAAGAAGTTCTTTACTGAGTGGGTGGTCGGGCACTGGAACAGGCTCCTGAGGGAAGTGTTCACAGCACTGAGCTTGGCTGAGCTCAAGAAGCATCAGGATAATGCACTCAGTCCCATGCTCTGACTTGGCTGGCCCTGTGTGGAGCCAGGAGTTGGACTTGGTGATCCTTATGGGTCCCTTCCAACTCAGGAAATGCTGTACTTCTATGATTCTAAGTAGTTTCTCAATTACTGAGCAATTTCAAATACTAAACCAGTTCCTAAAAAAGTAAAATACTTTTGTGATACTTTGGCAAGTTACCCCCACAGGTCCAGTTACTTATGTTGTACTACTGCTGATTTATTAACATTAATTAACATCTATTAACACTGTTTTTTTATATATTTTATCACAGCATTTCCTAATAATGTAAGCTAATGCAGCCATTTTCCCTCCTGCAACTGCAGCACTTGGGCTTCCTGTAAAACCACTTGTAAGTATAGCAAAAGTGAGTATAGCCAAACTGTAATTTCCAGATTATATAAAACATTTTTCAATTAACAAAGAATTTATGCAAGCATTAAGACAAAATTTGCTACTGTTAATAAAGGGAATTTGGATTATTTAGCACACTAAAAATTTACTAGCTACATGCTACTCTGAGCTAAAACAAAGTGGTTAAATGAAACTAACAGTTAAAGAATAGTCAATTAATGTAAAAGAAAGTAAAATATGTTTTAAATTATGCAAGATATTTAATTTTAGACACTCAAGTTACATTGTTTCAGAAGATTCATGTCATACAACTGACAGATAACTTTGATTTGTTTTCTGGCCAAGCAATACAGCACTCTCAGTGAGTAATGGCCAGCTAGTGATCAGTGTTTAGAAGGCACCTTGTTATTTCCAGCCCTGGTTTTAGTTTACGCAAGCTTATGAAGTGTTTCATCACCAGTGAAGATCTTCTCAGATTATTGAAAACTACCTTCCTTCTGGAAAAGAACAAATACTACTCTGCAGTCAGCATATTAACTTAGTCCAAAATGGTGATGAGTCTATGACAATTGCAACTGCAAACAAAAACTAGGCAAAACCACTAAACTTTATCTGATGCAAATTCTTTAATGCTGATCCTAATGCTGAACTTTAAAGCTCATAAAATTATTTTGCAAAACTTGCAAGTATTTTAGGTCCAAATTTTGCTTCATTTTTATAGGTATTAATCATTCATTCAAAATGTGAGTTTTCTGAGGGAGGAGAATACTACCCAAAAGCACATAGGTTATGTATGGTCTTTAGTTTCTGCGACTGTGGGGAAATCTAAACTTCAAATTGCCCAAATCTCTCCCAAGAAATATTGAGGTGTACCACCATTTCATACACTGTTTACATCTTTCATGGACAGTGAAAACAATACCTTCTGGCCTTTATGGCTGTAAAAGTATAGAGTATTCAGACATTTTCTGAGATGTTGTTTTGCCTATGGCCACCTAAGACAGATGGATAACAATACAAGAAGAATAGAAAGGGAGGAATAGCTTCCATTCCTGTAGGAGAAGTACACATAGAATTAACAGGTAACATTTCTTCCTCTCTCCCTCTACATCCACAGATGCTAATCTCATCCTGGAAGAGAACAGAGTAGATCACACTGTTGCAGAGGGGGCATGGCTAAATTAAGTAGCTCTCCATTGGCTCTGAGAACCTCTGGCAGGTGTTTTATCCCTCTATCCTTTTTAAACTGGTGATCTCACACATCCTAATACTCTGGCGCTGGGGCACTGCTTTAGTGCCAGTCAGTCTGGTTAGCAGAAAAATTATAGGTCAACTGCCTGGCAGCACTCTTGGGATTTACAGTCATTTTGGTAGTGAAGCATCTCAGGGCAACTCAGAGAGGAAGGGAACACCCAATTTCTTTTCCTCAGTGGAAATACCTGTCCCACAAGATGAGATTCAGGTGTAATGAGGCAATGGGCCTGAAGTAATATTCATAGTTCCTATCACAGCTCTCATGCGACTAAGATTAATAAAAAATGTGCCTCACCCCATTGCTGTCTCATCCCCAAGATACTAGAGCTAGTGCAAAAGAAAAGGAACTAGACTGTCATGACTGGTGCCATTAAACTTCAGGGAACTAGAAACCCAAATTATTAGTAAGTCTTTGAGCCTTAGAAAATTGTGAAACTTGCATATTTGGGGATGTGAAAGGATAAACTGTGGTGATGGGGTTTTTTTCTTCCCTTTAAGGGACAAATGAATAGTAGGTTACTGAAACTGTAGAGGATTATTTAGCCTTGTTGTTATTTCAGTGACCTTCCAAAAATTGCATGTTGATAGTGTTTCCACTTGCTGCTAATCTAATAAGGTCAATATTCCTGGAACTGTAATTAGCAGAAAGTGTATCTTGAAATAGCAGTATAATCCCAAACAGTTTAAGCAGATCTATATGATTCATAACACATATTCTCAAATGTATCTCTTTTCTCTAGTGATAAATGCTTGTATACTGCCAACGCTTAGATATACACTCAGCAGTATGCATAAAAGCAGCCCAATTGACTTCAGAGAACAATTTTAAATATGCATGTAACTACTTGCAGAGATTGGATCTCTAGAGGTAAGCTCTAGTTGTTTTTAAGGTAAATAACCCTTTTTATAAAGTTCAGCCAGCAAAATGCGCTTGCCAATTTTCTACCTTTAAAAAAGGGCAGTGCCAAGCTGGGCACTCAGCTCAGCAGCTTCACTTTGGCAGTACTCAGAAATCAGCTCTTTCCCGTCAGCTACACCTGCTTCTTTCCTCAGAAAACCCACAGACATGATCTTAAAAGGGGCTTTCTTCTTTTTGTCTTATCGGGTCAGACATTCTTGTTTAAGACAGTCCCCACGACTCTAAGATTTCACTGAGAGACCAATGCAGAGGCTCCAGCCACAAGCCTTCCACACAGAGGTTTATTACTCTATTTAGTGTGCCAGCACATGGCTCCCTCCTTCCCTCTCCTCCCTCTCACATGAGATAGAGGGATTGAAAAAAAACAAAACAAAAAAAAAGGCAAAAAAAAGACAAGAAAACATTTCACAGTATTAATTTTAGAGGCAAAGTAGTGGCTATTAGGATTTCCTAATTAATTTACTGCTTGATTAGGAAAAAATTAGGTGACCCAGTTCAGCAGAATCATATTTATACAGAAATTTCCTAATACCATTTTGACATAATAAAAAGCTTTGAAAGTGGAGGAAGTGTAACTCATACTCACTTAAAAGCTTTTGCACTGTCACTTCATGAAAAGCAGCTTTACTGCAAACAAATTTCATACTTGAAATTCTTTGTTTTTTTTTATTTGAGATTGGAAAGAAAATAACTTCAGTCTGAAAGTTGTTTTCCTGATAACAGTGCTGGCACATGTACCTGTTCCTCTGGTGGTAAACTATCCCGGGAATTAATCTTTTGAGCGATGTGTTCGCATCCAGAGAGCTTCCTTTTATCTGGTCATGGTGTGAGACTACAGTCCCATGCAAAGTTGGCTCTCTACTCCACAGATGTGAGTTACAGCTCAACAAAAACAAGGATTGATCCTCTAGAAGTGGAGATGTTGTAGTTGTGGCTGTAATTAATACCAGACTCATACCACCAATAATTCTCATTCGAACTGGGCCAATTTGCCTTCGCTATTTTTGGAAAAAATGTTGGTTTGAAAATTAGACAATATGTGGGGTAAAATTTAACCTCATGTCACACTAAATAATTTCTCTTTATTCTGTAAGGAAAGTTCAATGGCTAATCTATCTAAGTGTGATCGTAATAAAAAATGCTACCTGCTTTTCAAACTGCTTAAGGGAATCAAGCCTGGCTTTCCAAAGTTTCTTCCAGGCTCCACATTATTTTTTTTAAATGTCCCTTGAAATATGTATTGACAATAATTTTCAGTGCAGTACAAGAGAAAAGACATCTGCTAGCATATTCTAGGAAAGCTGGAATTTCCTGGTTTGAAGTTTAAATTTTTTTCCCACCGTCATTTTTCTTCTTTGCTTTGTAGACAATTTTCTGGTGGCACGGTAAAGCCTTAAAGTGAATCTGTGGAAAACACCAAGAAATGTTTCTGATATTTTAATTGTTTCGGCTGACAATAGACTACAGATATCTGTTTTATGTGTTTCATTGCTTTGTGTAAACAGGAATGCCACCAGTTTATACAGTTTATATTTTTGCACTTGTTTAAAAAACTAAACTGATGTAAACACTCATTTGAAAACTCTTGCAGTAGCTTTAATAGGGTTTATTTGGGTTTAGTAATACCAATGTAAACACCAGCTAATAAACATAATTATCAGTGGTATATTTAGCTTTCCTGATTTAATTTGAAGCTAAACTACTGAAACTGCACTGCCACACAAATCACACTCAATTCTAACTTTAAGAAATCATTCCAGTTGGAGACATTCAACTAGCAAATAAAACTAACGTGCTTCTTTCAAACGTGCTGCTTGCTCCAGGGAAATGCATCCCTAGCTGGGGAGTTTATGAACAAGCAGTGCCAGAAAAATCATGCCTGTGGGACTGAGCAGTGAGCACTGGGCTCCCGGTGTCTAAAGAAGCTCTGCAAAGTGGCTGGTAATGAGTGAAGGAATGCTCTTGAGGAGGAGTGGTGAGGAGGATGGGATGTGATTTGAAACCTTCATCTTCAGGTGAATGCAATATCAATCCAGGCACTGAGAGAGTGTTGTTTAGTTTAAGTGTGTGAGCTTCAACAACAGCTTGATCTGCTCTGGTAAGCTTGTGACCAAGCAAATCTGTGCATGGAAGAGCGAGCTGCAGTGGTGGTGGTGGTACTGGGAGAGGGTTGAAAGGTTCTTCTGTATGGTTGGTGACCCCCACTTTTCACTGCTTCAAAATCTGGGAGAAAACTCTGGTTTTCTACCAGTTGCTTGATAGACGAATACTTGATAATGTACATAGAGTGAAAAGCAACAGCTAGCTGGAGATGAGAAAGTGAGATGAAGTCAAGGAACAGATTATTTTTGTGTCTCTTGTGGACTGGAGTTGCTTGATTTCTTAGTCCTGGACAGTCTTTTATGTTTCTGTCTCTGCTCCATGACTACAACCGAAGACAAGATACACACAGGATAAAAAGACACGTCCCTGGTAAGGATGTA
>VXBZ01005949.1:105106-159167 GCA_013399135.1 Heliornis fulica | reverse complement strand
TTTTTTTTTTTTTTTGCCTTTAAATCAATTGCACTGTATTTTGTTGAGATCTGCCGCAGCAGCAGAACAATACCAATGTATACCGATTTTCTGTGGCAATTTCCCAGCACTCTTTAAGGATATTTTCCAGTTTTGTACTTTCTTGATAGTCAAAACATCACCAAATAAGTAGAAAAAAAGATTGAGATTCACATTAAATTGAGAACTGCATTGTAGAAATAACCCACTTCCTTGGTGATTAAATGTTCTGTATCTAAGTAGCTTTTAAAATTCCCTTTAACGTTGATGATATAAATGAAGCCACTACTGATCCTGGCACCAACCTGAGTGTGAGGTGAACTTTGTCAGTCAGGCAGCACACAGGTCAGGAGGGAAAGACCAAGGTACAGTTCCTACTCTGGCAGACTTTGCTTCCCTCTGCCACAGGCCTTTTGTGCCACAAATGCCACAAGTACATTACCTGCCTGACTCCTCTGAGTTTGGCATATCCTATGCGTCCCAATGCTCAGCCCTCATGTACAGGAAGAACTTCTTTACTGAAAGAGTCATCAAGCACTGGAACAATCTACCCAGGGAGGTGGTTGAGTCCCCGTCTCTTGAGATGTTTAAAAGACGGGTAGATGCAATGCTTGAGGACATGGTCTAAGGGTAGACTTGGTGGCGGTAGGTTAATGGTTGGACTGGATGATTGTAAGGGTCTTTTCCAGCCTTAACAATTCTATGATTCTATGTTTACGCCTTTTTTCTACTGCAAAAATTGAATGAGAGTCCTCTCTCTATTGAAACAGATAGGCACAAAAATTGACCAGAAGAAATTGAAGAATTTAGGACTCCTAAAAAATAAGAGAGGAAAAAAAGAGAAGAAACAAACTCAGCGGGCTAAACATATTAATCAAAATTATTACCTTTATTAGGTTTGTTTCATCCAGGCTAAAATAGAATATGAATGGAAACAGTGTTTTGCTAAATGAGTTTCAGAAGCATTGTTTCAAAACAGATGGCACATCAGCTATTTCTGGTTGTTCAGGAGTCTGAGGGATATAGCATTACTCTGAAATTACCAGCTCACTCATTCTCTAATGGAGAAGAGTTCCATAAAGTGAGAAGCTGGTCTTTTCTGCTATGTGAGAGGTACTGTGTTATAGGTGAGGCTGGGAAAGGATCTGGCCATACAAAAGAGAAATCTTCAGTCTTTTTCAGATTTGTGTACTACATGATGTAGTGAGTGGGTTTGCTATATGTGTTTTGTATATAGTTGCTATATGTGCCCATGTGAGGTTTTCTTGGGCTAGATTGCACTTGATGTGCTATGCCAGACCACTGCTGTCTCCCAAGAAAGATATATAATAGTAATGTGATTAGCCACAGATTTCTCCTGAGAAAGACCATGCAAAGTGGTGATTAGGGTGGATTTTCTCCATACAGATGTAGTTTATCTGACCAAAAAAAAAAATCTAAATATTAGGGCAAAGCAGAAGACTCCCTAAATTTAATTCATTGGGCCTTTGTCCCAGTTTCCCATTCTTTTATGAACTTCATTGGTTCTTAACCTTCTAGAAATGTAAATATCAATATCAACAGCTTCATCTGATATCTTGATGGAGATGTCAGCTGAGGGTGGGTTGGTGCCTTGTCCCTGACCAATCCTGTTTAGTCTCCACAGACACTAAAACTCAGGTGTGGATTTTCAAATGTGCCTTAGTCACACCTGAGTTGGTTGCCTGACATGGGAGGACTGGTGGTGGTGACTTCTAGGCTAAACATCCTGTTTCACTGTTGTAATAACAACAAGTAAATGTGCTAGGCATGTATACTGCCTATGAAGGCATACTGCCTTCAACTCCTTACGCTTATTTTTTATTTCTCACCTGTGCCTATGTGAACCAGAACTGTGAATCCCATCATCTTCCATAAGACAGTTTCATAAGTGCTTGAAATTTTGTTATCATCAAACCTAAGAATCCATACATGTTCTTGGCAAACATTACAAGCACTTGATTTCATTCCATATTTCACTAGCTCTTCTCTAGAAATATGGTAGAGTGAGTCATTTATTAAACTGAAGAGCTGCTTTGCAGCTTGTCAGATATGGCTTACAGTCATGGGATGCAAGGGTGGCAGAGAGCTGGACATCTTGGTTCTGGGGGAAGGCTTTGGGTAGGCTAGACACCTGCTCAGGAGCTGGACATTAGTACAGTTTAGATGCATCCATATTGCCACTGGGGTTGGACTTAGATACCTCTGTCTTGTTCCTCTGCATTCAGTTTTTATCACCCAGAGGGTCAACTGACATGTGCCAAAATGAAGCCAGAGTGCACACACCAATGTGTAGGTGGTATGGATGATCAGAAACTAAGTCCTGGACATGAAGCTGAGGCTAGCCCCCTATAAGAGTGCAGCTAGACCATTACCCAATAAAGTCTCTGCAGTGACTGGCCACTGTGACATTGCAGTGACATTGCAGTGACATTGCAGTGACATTGGCACTTCTGAGCAATTCAGAGCAGAAACTCATTGACACAGAACAGGGCAGGTGCTTCAAAACTCCGCAGTGGGAATACCTCTATAATTTTAAGTGCCAATAGCATCATAGGCTGTTGCAGCATCTCCAGTTCTAAACGGCGTTACAGGTGTTGAATATATTTCTGCTTTCCTGAGTGCAGAAGCCAATGGATATCTTCTCCTTAAGAGTGCAAGCCTCATTTCACAACTTCCTCCTCACCAAGGAATAATTCTGTGAGCCTGCAGGGGCAGCAAATGAGCCTTTCCTTTCAAGGCTGTTGACATCTAAATTTGTGTTAACCCTACTCAGTGAGTTCTGGGGTTTCCTTCTACTCAGCAGCCTAGAAAACATAGCTGTGGCAGTGCTATTTCTGTTATTGTCTGTCCCTAATTCTCTTCAGCTACACATGGAAATAACCTTGTAAATGCTAAGGTTCATGGAGATCATCCATGGAGAGGACCTTGTATAAACCTTAAAAATGTTTCCTAAGTGAAGGTCTGGAGAAAGACTCAATGCATATTCAAGTATCATATTTGCATGGAAATTTTTTGAAAATTACTTGTATGGCTATGTGGTACAAGACAATACCTAGCCTGAACCTGACATCAGGGAGCAGTTTTCTAGAGCAGTATTCTGCCACCAGTCCAGGACACACAGGTATAGAATATGTAATAAAGGTGTTTCAAGTAATTTTTTTTAATCTCTGGGAAAGATATTCTAGGAGGATCCCATTATCTTTATCATTGGACACACATAGCAGCTCCTGAAGAGTGAGCCTCTTTATTTTTGCTGTGCCAATGCCACTATATATAAGGCTGCATTTTAACATGAATTGTTGAAATTGTACATATTTGTTTTTAAGTCAGGATTAAAAGGAGCCCTAGAAAAGTCCCACAAGGAGACAGTCCAGATGATATGGGATATGTGGTTGAGAGTAAAGGGATCTGAAGAAAATTGACAGTAGGGCTATCCTAAAGAGGTTTCATTTGCATTTCACGTGGGACTGTGGTGCTTTAAAAAGAAGTTATAAATGTAGATGAGCTACTCTCGCTGTGGCAAAACACCGGATAAACCCAACTATATCTAAAGCACTTACTTAATCTATCGATTGCTAACTTCCTATGAAGACAACAAAGAAGGAAAGTTTACATGGCAAAGGCATCCGTGGATTGTTGCACTTGCCTTGAGAAGCCAGTATCACCACATGGCGTAAGCAGAAATTCGGAGCAGGAAATGATGGGGGAATGGGGAGGTCAGCAAAAATAACTAGTGGAAAGAGCCTAGAAAGAGGAACTGGCAACAGGATTTGGGATGAGGACTGCTAGCAAGGAAGGGAGCTATCACAAAGAGTAAGTAGAGAAGATAGTTTCAGCTGAAGTGCTGTCAAGTCCAGTTTAAGTCCAGTGAGGCCTCCAGGCCCAGAAGCCCAAGGTGGTATTAGCAGATACGCCATACAGCCTCAGGATGAAACATGTTTGGGCTGAGGCACAGCAAATGTGCTTTCCTGCAACAAGAAAAGGAGATTAATTCTTATCTCTTCAGTTTGGGGAGGATGCTAGTTTTCCTGTTGGGGATTTTTCTTTTTTCTTTAAGGAGCAGACCTCATCTTCTCTCTGGTTAAGCCCATGTTATTCGTTAGCTGGAAGGGATGCAGTATCACCCATCACCTACGTACACAGTGAGACATGTTCTAAAGACGGGACATGATTTTCCATTTTCCTGGACAGATGCTTTAGCATTTCAGAGGAGATACACTGAAGCTGGACCCAATTCAGCCAAGGCCTGGCAGATGTTGCAGTTGTTATTAAAGGTGTAAAAATGTTCTCATTAATGAGACAGACAGCAAAGTAAAGCTGTTTCATTTCAGTGTTTGTGTGTCTGCATGTTAAAGTACTATGCCAAACTATACAGTAAGCCTTCATCAGGACAGGCTTTCTGCTCTGATTAGAGATATTTCTATTCTTCGAGACAGTGAACTTCCTCATAAGTGGATTCCTGATGTTAAACCGATCATTGATTCTGCAAATTTACTGAAGTACCCCAGGTTTGTTTATAGTTCTTTTTCATGAAATGCAGTTGACCTTGCCTATGGTGGCTGAGGCCCAGCTGAGTTCATCCCCTGGCTTCTGAAGAGGACAATACTCTCATTCTATGCAGTTTAAAGCAAAACAAATGTATTTTATTTCTGTTTAATCAAACTTCTGGTAAATCTTTCCCATGCAAAGGATTGCTACCTGGACCCTTGAGGCGTTCACTCATTGTGGCAAAACTGATTAAATACATTAGTTGTGGGATTTTGATTCTGACGATAAAGTGAGAAAAAGGATCACATTCAGCAATGGCAACATATTGTCCCAACTGGGGTTATCTGTGATTTGAAGTAATTCTATTTTTTTTTCTTTTGTGCTTTTTTACTGATTACAGTTTTTATGCTTGTGCTTCCAGGGTTTGTTTACATCTTGTAATGAAACATTTTATGAGTCCCTACTCTCTTATTTATTTTCTGGAAATCATTTTGTTTGGACTTTCTCAATCATAATGATGAATAAATGAGGAATACAATCCCCTAAACACCTGTGCATCTGTCATTGCACTTCATCACTCTCTCTTTTTCTTCCTCTATGTTGCTATAACAAGATTGCAGATGACAAGTGACCCAGATTTTAAAAGTCTATTTTAAACTAATTACAGATACACTATTGACACTAAGCTGACTCTTATTCACAGTTTGTTGATGCAGCATTCAGTTTGATCACAAAAGTCAACTTATATTTGCTCAGGTCATTTTGAAGAAGAAAATTAGCTAACATGGATTCTTTTTAATTTGTCTATGCTGTTAATTGCTCTCACAATGTAAATGAAAATATTCTATATTTGCTTTTATAGTACATCCTGATTTCAAAGGATGTACTACCACTACAGAGTCTGATGTGGATTTTTCAGACCAGTTTTAAATAGATCTGCAGCCATCACTCTCTAATTTCAATTATGACAATGGTACCCTATATCAGTAACACATTTGTGTTTCATTTCCATTCATGTTGAAAATGAACTTATTGTCATTTGCTGAGAACAGGAACAAAATCGAGTTTTACTTCTTGAAGTTTCCTTAAAAATACCAGGAATAAATGTGAGAGCAAAATGGAATTGTTTGCACTTTTTCACCAGTTTAACCTCAAGTAAGTATAAGGTGATTTTTTATTTAGTTCAGTTATAAAATATTTATGTAGAAATACTCATGGAGAAGCAACATTTCATTGAAATAATGGCTGGCAGTAAGGGGTAAGCTGCACATTAAATATAAATTAGAACACAATACTCATTATACAAACACCGGCAAAAATAGGAGTGCTTAGGACATAATATTCTGAAAATCCACATCTACAACAAGCTCCAGTGGTGCATATAGTAAGTGAAGTTTGTTATTTTTGTACAGCTGCTTATCTGTTATATGCCATTTCTCACGGTAAGGGGAAGAATGCTGCTAATTCATTCAAATAATCAGCAACAAATTAAGTCCCCTGTGCATTTTTTTCTTTTTTTATTTTTGTTTTTCAATTAGAAGCTATCTCTTCTGCTGTGACTCACACGACTGTTATTTATTTGCCTTATAGGATTGCCAGGGAGTGCTAGGCTAGGACCATTGCCCCGTTGTGCTGGCTACCCTACCTACAAAAAGGACTTCTGATAACAGCAGGCAATCAAAGGCTCTGATCCTTAAGCTGTATAATGAGATCATTCTGGTTAATGTTAGGTGAGTAAATGTCTCTGATGGTTCAGGATTTGCTGGGTAGATGAAGCGAGCCAAAGGCAATAGGAAAAAGTAATAACAACTGAAAAACAAATACAAACAGGACTTTATCATGCATCAGCATCATCAGAAACTCAGAATGTCCCAGAGCCCATCTAGAGATAAAAAATTTCCTCGTGAGAGTAGATTTTTCATTATGGCACACCTACTGAGAAGTGAACAAACCAGATTTTATTTAGACCCTTATTGTTTTTCCCTCAACCCTCCCCCTCGATTTAAAAGTACCCTTTGTCTTACTACATAATTTTTTTTTCTAAAATAATTTGGTGAACAAAGTAAATAAAATATACAAGTGTACAAAGAAAAAAAAGAAAGGGGAGAGTAACAGAGGAGCAATTATCAGAGGAGCAAAATTAAAAAACATAGCAAAGGGAATTATCTGTATCCATTAGAAAGAACCATGGGCATCTACTGAACAAAGGGGTGGGTGGTTGAACTTTAACTTGGTAGTACCATAAATGAGTGCAGATAGTACCATAAATGAGTACAGGACATAAGATTTTATAATGTCATGTCCAAAGCTTTATATCCTTCCATTACATTTGGTACAGAGAAGATAATCTGGGGATGGTTATAATTTATATATTTATCTATAATAAAGTCATTAATACACAGACTGTGTAGTCTCAAGCCGATTGGACAAGGTGTTTTCTACCCAAGAATGATAAGACTGGTCATTCTCTCCCATTTATTACCTATTTTCATTTGTAAAAACCTTCCAGTAGGTGGATAGTAGGGAGGTAGAATATACAAGCTTTTGGGATTTCTGGCTCTGAGATGTAAGAGGATAGGGACTATACAGTAAGTAGGAGGACATGTCATAGTGCTTCCCAGGCTCTCAATTAAGTTGTCACAGTTCAGTATTTTTCAGCTTTCCCCATCAGAGGAGTGTACTCCGTTGAGTTCTGGCTGGCGATGACCTCTGCACCAAAGCACGTTTTCTTTTACAGCTCAGTTGCATGTACCGGGAGTTTCGTGTGATACATTCATAATTCCTTCTGCTTTTATTTTCTTGGACTGTTCATTCTACATTTTTTAGACATCATTGATTTTGTGTCACAGGATGTACTATATCAATTCAAGGAAAAAGAAAGGAGGCATTCAATAATTGTGTTCTAATCTTGACAGACCTTATCCATCTGAAATTAAGTATAAGGTCATTCACCCTTTGTTGAGACTGAGTCAAGAACTCTTTCTTTTGCAAAATGCAAAATATTTCAGCCAGGGGACTTATGCTATCCCTTGACTAATAATGTTTTTTTTATCATATCTCTTATATTAAAATGTTCAGAACTTTTTTTGTTTGTTTCCAGTAAGCTTATTGCTTAAGGGGAATTGGAAATGGACAACAGCCTATGATCACGTGCATTATTGTTAAACTGATGGGGTTTTATTCATGAGGCAAATAGAGGAAAAGGTCATATGAGGTATTGTCAACTTTTCATTTCTGAATCTATGTTCCGGTTTAGTTGCAGTATCTCACATGATCTTTCTGGGGAAAGGGAAAAATTTCCTGTCACAATCACTTTGGAAGGTATGCAGAGTGGTTAAATCAGGTACTGGGAAAGGTCTTAGCTGACCAGAGACTTCTTTTCTTCAGAATGGTCACTCTGCTAAGCTTACTAATGTTTGGCTTACTGGAAATAATGGTGGTTTTGCTCCTGTTTGAACAGAGTGCTTCTCACATGCATGTGCAGTTGTCTCGCAGTTCTCTCCTGGAGTTCATATAATAAGGTTGTTACTACTATCGACCCAGCCAAATGACTCTCAAGTATTTCTGTCAAATGTTCTTTTCACAATCCTTGTACTGGAAGTACAGAATGCAGTGCTCTCTTATGGTGCTCTGGAGTGCCTGCCATAGTAGAGGGAGATACAATTTTGTAAGTTGCTAACTGTTGCCATTGACTTGGTTCAGACTACTTGCTCAGTAGGTAGGGTTACCAGTTAAAATACAGTTTAGTAGTGATTGGGTGGGTATGGAGACCAGGGACGAGACAAATCTGTGTTTAGGCAATGGAAAACTAAGGACTAGAAGTAAACTGTGTTCAGATGAAGTTTGGAGGGGAGGGACTCATAGAGAGGCCTCTAAAGCCCATCGTGCAGCAGGTGGCCCTGCAGCTGCCAGTGTATACCAGCTACTCCAGCTTCATTGAGAAAATCTATAACTGTCGTTGCCTGCCTCAGCGGGAACCCCTAATAGGATGACTTTTTTAGGTGCATCTCAAAGCCACTCTCAGTCACCACAGTGTCTGGCCTTGCCAGACCATGTGTCTCACAGTGCAAACTACAGGCACTAGCACTAAAGATACAACATAGATGTCTTGCAGCTCTGTTGATACCTGTGAGGACTAAATATCCTGGATGGCTGAGGCCCAAGTATAGATCTCCAGCCTGTTCAAGGAATTAAGATACTTGGAGTAGTTGAAGGAATCAATGGTAAAGTCAGGAAGCCATAAGGAAAAGTTCTCAGTCAGTGAAAACCAGAGGTGAGGTGTGAGGGTTATGGTTTGGTAGTTAACGGAGATAGTGATAGCTTGTTCCTGTGGTTGAAACAATCAAAAGCAACTGAAATAGGTAGAGGGATAGCTCAAATTTGGCTGAAGGTCACAGCTGAAAGTGATGAACATGCATGGAACTACCAGATACACTGAACTGGATGGGAAGTGGAATTATCTGGTAGTCAGAGTTTTGAGAGCGACAGGTTGATTGTGTGCCAATCCAATTTGTGGCAGTAGAATTTGTTGTGTTTGTAATGTGTATTTGAGGGTGTTCTAAGAATTGATGGATTTTTTCACATAAGTGTAGATTTCCTCCATCTCATAAAGATAGATACTTTGCCATCTGAAGATGAAAGAGATTCAGTCTTCATTTTTTTTTCTGGGGCTTTCTCTTGTACAGCATCCAGAAGGGTTACTGTATTCTGTGCTCTCACACTGCTTTGTGCTTGAAGTTAGAGGCAGCAGAAGTAACCAGTTTTGTTGCTCTTTTGCTACGAATGATTCAAATTCCCAGTCTCTCTTCCTTAACACAGTCCAGCACAAGATTCATTTTCCATGAATGCTATCACTCAGAAACAAAAGTGATAGATTTTGGCTACAGCTTATCATTTGTACAGCAGCATACATCTCAGAAGGCCTCACAAACAGCACTTTTTGTGTGTCCACAGAGAGAAAAGAGAATAATCTTAGATAGCTGCATTTCTGCCTCTCCCCTGGAAAAAGCGTGGGGAAATTTGACTTGGCATGAGACCTGTAAGGCCACAGAGGAAGCTCTCTGCCATTTTTTTCTAATGATGCCAGTCTAATGCAGAGACCTGACAGCCATGAGAAAGACTTTGCAAGCAGTATGGGCACAGAGAGAGACGGTATCTTCCTTGGTGATCTGATTAGATGTGGATTTATGATATTGCATAGCCTGAAAGCTTCAGGAAGCTAGTACTGGTGCCTTGGCTTCAGGTTGGTGGAAGGGAGTGAAGAGGAGTCTCTTGCTTGATGATATAGTGATTCATGGCCAGTAAAATTCATGGCAGGATCCTCTCTGTGAGGAGAGGCAGTCCCATCAACACTCCAATTAGCTGTGTTTATAATTGATAGCATGGCTGGAAATCACCGTGATTCATGAGCAATAATATTCATGACAAGAGCGACTCTTTCATTTCAGGGAAAAAGACCAGGAACTGCTTTAAATTGCACATGATTGTGATTAATAGCTTGGGAAGATAAATGGTGAGTGGGTGCCTGAGACCAGTGCTGTGCCGAGAAATCTATTTAAGTCACTTTCAGAGGAACAGGAGAGGGAGGAGGGAATAGCCGTCTGAGCACCCTTACTTGTTGAATACCTCCCAAGGACTCCAATAGGGCATTAAAGTCTGTGCAGGTAAGGCAAAATTGCAGCAATGAGTGATGATGGACAAAATTTTATTATATTCTTGCTCTGGTGGAGTGGGGGGAGGAGGACGTTGGACTAAATGATCTTTTGAGGTCCCTTCCAACTCCTAACAATCTGTGATTCTGTGATATTGGCACTCCAGCCTTCTTGCTGCTTTGAGCCCATCCAGTATTTTGTGGCATATCCAAAATTTTCTTTGTGTTCAAAGTGAGAGAAGGGAAGAAAGCATGGCTTGTAGGAAGGTGACAGGAAACATAAGATTAGAAGAAGGGCAGAGTAAGTTGTTACACCTTATTTCCCAGAAGAATTGGAAAGAGCAGAGGATCTCCAGCTAAGTAGATGGGGTGACAAGTAGCACTGTGCAGAACAGAACAGCGTCAGGGCTTCAGCAGAGTTCTACCCAAAGCAAAGTCCCACAGTCTACATGGTTAGATAACAGATCTGAGGGAACTTGGATGGTTTTATTTGAAGGAGAAAATTGCATAAGAAAAATACCCCACAGAGATTGGAGCATTGTTTCATCAGCCCAAGAAACTGTGGGCTCCTTCTGCTGCTGTCCAAAAGATATCATCTTCAGATGGCACAGCTTCAAACTAGTGATTATACCAATCTAGTGAAGATCCTTGCTCAGTAGGAAATTGTAATATGCTGTTCCTTCTTTCCATCTCTTCATCCTCACAACGATCGTGTGGATAAAAAGTTTCAGCTCTCCTACCAAAAATTCTTAAACCGCAACAACTTCTTTATTTAAATATTCTGCTGTATGGATATACCAAGTTAGTTGATACTATCTGTCACTGGTACATAATACCTAGGAGCCCAGGTCATGGACTAAAACTCCATTAGTTTCTGTGTCATCCAGAGTGAATGGAAGAAAAAACAACCAAAAACTCCTAATGCATTGAACAAGAGGGATCTATGAAGAGTAAATACAACTTTTTAAAGTTGTATTTACTGTACCACTACTGCCCTAAGTTCTTCTCTTATTTTCCCTTAAAGATGGAGAAATTGGTTGCAAAATCTGTTCCTCCCCAGCAGCTGTGTTGTTTTCTTTTGTAGAACCAACTATAAAAATGTATCCTCCATGTCCTGCTGAGAGATGTCTTTTGGAGATTCTCCACATGCTTAGCAAAATCACTTATTGAACCGTAAGCTGTGAGTATGGATCTAGTTGAATTTATTATCTGGAGCAAGGGCCTGTTCTTATTTGAAAACTATTCATGTTCCACTGGCTTTTAACATGAATACTGCCAGTAAAATCATTTGAAGCAATTTTCTTTTCAAAAGATATTCCTCTCTGAAGTGCCCAGACTGACCCTTATTCCTCAAGGGCTTCTGAGGAGCCAGTAGTGCTTTACATGGGGCTGCTGAGCTGTGAACAAGCTCTGCTGCTGATGGAGGTGTCAGCAGAAGAGATAATTTGAAAGGGAATCACCCTCACAAAAATGCCAGCAGCTTTAAGGACTTGAAGGTGCTCCACCTGCTGAGCTCAAAGAGTCTCCCATCCTCAAATGGGATTCCTCTTAAGAGAAATGGAAATTGTTGTACGCTGCTTTTCATGAATAAAATTCCATTTGTTGTCCTGTGCCATCTTCCTCCCCTGTCTCTTCTCAGGGAGAGCAGTAATATAGGAAAAAGACAGTTATATTAGAAATAATATTGTGTACACAGACATCACTTAAGGTATAGCTATGAAGTTTTTTGCAGACAGATATGAGTTTTCTCATATTTTAGGTTTGGCAGTGAGAAGCCAATTGCAAACCATGTAGTATGGTATGGCACTGCATTTAAATCAGTAAGTCCATAAAGAACATGTCTATTTGCAATCATATCCTCCATCTCATATAGACACTTTCTTCTCTCTACAGTTAAATCTGTGGTACGGAAATGGAGTCTTTGGGAAAAGTCTCAGCTGATATTTCTCAAAGCATATAAATGTTGGAAACCTTGTGAGAATATCTGCTCTACTGAGTTTTCAGAGAAGCAAGAAAAATTACTCCTGCAGCTGAGTAAAAGTTCTCGGTCTTGTTTGATGAGGTGTTAAGACAAACACAAATGTTATTTGTCAAATTCAGAGTGGTTTTCATCAGGGCAAACAGTAAAGGCCCTAGTGTGGTGACCTTAATTACTGGATGTAAAAGCAAAAGATAAGATTTCAAAAAGAAAAAGAGTTTGGTGAGTCCTGTAGTCCTGGCTACTGTAGCTACCAGCAAAGATAATCACTCTTCCCTCCAGCCCTATTCACTCTGTGTTTGCAGCAGGTAGTCCTGCCCTCCTCATCTCACCACTGCTTTGACTTTCCTTCTTCAGCTGATTGTTATTCACCCTCCAAAATTAAAGATTCCAGCAGTGATAAATTGATGTTGAAATGAGGGTTCATTTCCCCTCCAACTCACTGTCACTCAATCACTCCTTTTTTAATCCCCTCCTTTCACCCTTTCATTTCTCCCTCAGTCACTGCTGTCAAATTAATGTAGTCCCCACAGTCTGATTAGTGCCCTCGCTCTCCAACTCAGTGTAAAAGCCATAAACCCAAAGCCATGTGCTGACATTTCTCAAATGTGGTCAGCCTATTCAGGCTTGTTATTCCCTCTTGTGCCCAGCAAACCTAAGTGTACCTCAGATTCTGTAGTTAATAAAGTACATTATCGTGGAGGTGAAGACAAATATTATCTGAGGAAATTTCCATGTAATTTCTTTTAGTTTCTCTAATTTCTGGTGTTATTTTAGTCAGTCTGAATTAATTGTTTGGCCATGTATATTGTTACACTAATGCTTTCAGACATTAATCACTGCAAATCAAGGTTCTTTTGCCCCAAAGAGATGTTCATGTGACTCCCTGTATTATTATTATTATTATTATTATTATTATTATTATTACACTAAGACAAGAGCCTTGAATTATCTCCTTTTAGTATAAAAGGCTGATAGATCTTTAAAGCTTAGTGATAAGGGGTTTTATTTCCTTCTTCATACTCTATTAGAGAGAAGCATGTTTGATCTGTGCATGATTTTCCTACATGGTAACAAGAGACAGGCAAACTGGCTTGGACAAACTTGGAATATCTCCTAACGAGAAGATGAACCTCTGCCCTTCATGTGAGTTTTGAATAACTTGTGGCTAACAGTTACATTTCATATGCTTCTTCAAAGGTCGTAGGTTGATTGTTGTCAAAATCAGCTCTCTTTTTCTCCAATTACAAGTATAGTACAGCAGGTTGTTTAAGATGAGAGATATTGAGCTCACAAGGATGATGGTACAGAATTTTTCAAACACACTAATAAACAGTGCCTCCCTTAAGGGGTTTGAAATCAAAATGAAGACTATGTACTAAAGACTATCAAGACTGGCAAGCCAGGTGCAAAATAATCTCCAATTAAATTGATTGTTTCTTATCTTGTGAACAGGATCTGTACCAGCTCATTATATATGGGCCACTATGCACTGTTAATTGGATGGCAATATTTTTCTGTCATTATGTATTTGACCAGATCAAGTCAAGCATGACCTAATGGGGAATAGTTCTTTATGCTGTTGCTCAGAACTTCATCTGCTAAGCTTGCAGAAGAATATTATTGGTATTAGCTGCAATTGCTTTAAGAAGTGCTAACATAACTTTAAAATACCTGTGATAATTACATAGTAAAGCCAATGATAGGTTGGGGAGAAAAGAGATACGTTAAGGTCAATGTGATGGTTTCTAGCAAGTCTATAAAAAATCCTGTTATGCAAGTAATTTATTTTCCCCCAGAAGTTTCCTTTTACTCGGAACAAGAGCTCTCTGCTTCCATGTCTTCTGATTCCTGTGTGCAAATTCTTGGTTATAAGAAAAGCTACCTGTTGTAGCCAGAGGGTCTGAAAATAACAAATAACAGTGAATTTATACTCAAGGAAAGCAACTGAAAAAGAATGCATCACCAGGAAACTGAGTTTCCATGTGTTGCTCTTCGTAGAAGCTCTATCTTCATGTTAACCATTCACTTTCTTTTTCATTCTTTCTGGGACCACAAACATTCATGAGTCGCTATTCAGTTTAACCTGAAACATATTGATGCTTCAGGTATGTACCAAATTTTATACTTGACACAGATTTCTTCCAATTTTCCCAGTTCCAAGTAATTTATTTTTAGATTATTAAGATGATGAAGGGAGTGGAACACGTTCCTTATGAGGAAAGGCTCATCAGGGAGCTAGGTCTCCTTAGCTTGGAGAAGAGGAGACTGAGTGGTGACCTCATTAATATTTATAAATATGTTAAGGGTGAGTGTGAGGAGGATGGAGCCAGGCTCTTCTCAGTGATGGCCAGTGATAGGATAAGGGGCAACAGGTCCAAGCTAGAGCATAGGAAGTTCCATGTGAATGTAAGGAATAACTTTTTCACAGCGAGGGTGACAGAGCACTGGGACAGGCTGCCCAGGTGGATTGTGGAGTCTCCTTCTCTGCAGACATTCAAGATCCATCTGGACATGTTCCTGTGTGATTTAATCTAGATGATCCTGCTCAGGCAGGGGGTTGCGCTAGATGATCTTTCAAGGTCCTTTCCAACACCTAACGTTCTGTGATTCTGTGATTAAATGTTTCATGGTCTTCTTTCTTGCCATGGGTGATTCATGGAAAGGATAGACCTCTTATATGAACAGGCAGAGAAATCTACCGAGCGTATCCCCCAAAGCTGAAAAGCAGCCACAGACCTGAGCAGGTTGTGGATTCTCTGACCAGAGTTGAACAGCCTGAGAGGAAACAATGTCACACACTACTGGTGAGAACAAGAAAGAGGGAGGCTGTTGTATGTTTGAGAGGACAGAAAAAATCAGAACTGCCCTTTGGCCATACAGTTGACTGTTAAAACTCAGCTAAACCAAAATAGTTGTTTAAACTGCATGTCACGGACCACTGCTTCTCTGCAAGAGATATGGAGCAGATGCATTATGGCATATTTGAAAACAGTACAGAGCCTTGGAGAGTTGGAATCTAGCAATGCTGAATAAAAGCATTTTCTGTTTGTGTATCTGTGTAAACTAAATGCTATGGGCAGTTTTAAAAAGCTAGCAGTGATTGCATTGGCTTCCGTAAATGCTCTTTTAAGGATCCTACACATTGTTGATATATATGTATTCAGTAGCTATACAGACACAGTCGTTTAAGTTGTACTTTCATTCCATTTTTGTAATCTCATATATTTCCTGGCAGTTTTTGATCATCCTATAGCAGAGACATACCTGTTCTTCTCACACCTACCTTAACCTTTTTTTCTGAACCAGCTGACAAGGATGATGCTTGAATAAGTAGCATCAACAATAATCTTAGAAGCCCTATGGAAATCTCAACTTCAATTTTTCTCTTTTTACAATTCCTTCTAAAGAAGAAAAAGTACCAGGAAAAAGAAAAAGCATTAAAATTTTACTTTCCAACAGGGAATTTTACTTTCAAAACCAGAGGGCAGAAGGAGGCTTGGATGTAAACAACAGTGTCTGAAGGCTTAGTGAAAATAATGCACAGTGTTGCTCAGTGTCATCAAACAAGGGAAGTTATCCTTTCAGCTGTATTGAAATCCCTCAAAAGAAAACTGCTATCAGAGCACTGATCAATCCCATCCCTGTAAGTGGTGCTTCATCAAAACTAAAATAGCAAGGGAAAATTGGGAAAAATATTTCCCTGCTTCTGTTTTAGAAATTAAAATAACCCACATAATTCAAGACAAATGAATAGAGACTTTGTTTTGTGAAATTGATATACAATAGGTATAAGGGAATATAGCATATGGTTTGGAGAGCTACAATGTTAAACTCAATATGATTTATAAATATGTGATTACACACCCTCACTATCCCAACAGTAATAGGCTGGGCTACTTAAGAGTCTGTCTGTTAAGCAGTTTGGGATGTATATGGAGATGCTAAAAATGCAGTGTACTTGGATCCAGCTAAAAGAGCAGATATTAAAGAATATTGTTTTTCTGTGCAGACTACTAAATAATTTAAAAAATAAAGTACTAAACAAAAAAAAAAAAAGGGTGGCGGCAAGGGGGGACCATCAATTTTGTCTTCATCTTCACAATCTCCTAATCTAAAAGAATGCAGAAACCTAATTGATGCAAATGGAACAGCTCAAATTATATTGTTCAGGAAAAAAGATGTTAAACTGGCACATAACAGACTATATAAATTTCTGCTGGTGTAAGGAGAGAGCGGAGCAAGTTGGAGGTGGGAAATACCACTTAACAATCTCAGTGAAATAATTCTGAACCTTGTAAAAATGTAAACATGTTATAATTACTCTCACAGGCACTTGGCTACCATAGCAGTCAGCACAAAATTGCAATAAAATGGGAAAAAAATGGGACTCTCAAAAGTGCAGTGACTATCCAATTCAAACCACTATTCCTAAGCTGTGTACTTTTGTATTTGGACTGACAAGAACACTGTAAAATATTATACAACCCCATGGTGTCTCCAGTACATTTGCACTACTCAAGTAAATTGGTTGTCAGTAGGCACTATTTCAGACAGAGTAAATTTTAGGACTGAGAAAATATTTTGGAGCTGGCAATACATTTAGCAAATCAGGTTTATTTTTCTCTTTGTGAATGTTCTGTAAAACAACATTGAGTTTTCTCAAATGGATTTGCTATTCAAATAGTTCTGAGTGACAGTTTGTTCCCAAGAAATTCACTGTAAATATTAATAATTTGAGAGATGTCATTTAATTTCACTCAAATTGCATGCTATGGTCTTGGTTCCTTGGTTGAATGAACTTAGTTCTTAGTATTGTGTTTCTGATCCAAGAATGCTTTTGTAGGAATCTGATGTATTCAAGTACTCTTGAATATTCATTTAATATCTATTACTTTGAAAAATATTCTTGAAACTAAAGTGCAGGTCCCCAGAATGTGAATCAGAGGTGAATTCACAAAGAGTAAATTCAGAGCACACTTCTCAGAGCTATGAGGATACAGGATACTGTTTTTCAATCCTTCAGTAATTATAAAGAGTAGGTCCTACAGAAAATTATCCTCAATTTCCAACCATTTGAACTTTTTAGTTTTGGTGATAAAGGTTTATATGGTTTTTGTTTTCATTTTTCTTCTTAGGTTTCTGAGGTTCGAAAGTAGAAGGGAAAAATGTTTTCCTTGAAAATACAAAGGTTTTCCATAAAAAAAGAAGTTTCCTCAGAAAAACCCTTTATCATAAACCTTGGATATAAAAGGAAAAATATTGATCATTTCTTGGTATTTTCTTTGCTAGGAGAGTTCATAATACAGGATCCCTTCTAGCAAAAGGAGATGGAGGGAGAAATCACGCACAAGGGAGAGGGAGCCATGAGGGAAGGTCATCAGTGGTTCTATTGTCCTTGAGCTAGGAGGCAGGGAAAGCCCATCTCAGTGAATGCCACTGCTGCATCTCATTGTAGCCAAGAAAGAGTACAGCCACTCCCCACAGCCTGGTAGCTTGGTGCAGGCCAAGCTCTGGGACCAATAAAAGTTTTAAAATTTCAGTGTATTCTTCTAAAAAAAAAATATCTCAAAATAGCTGTTGAGTTTCATTTCTATTTCAAACTGCAGTTATTTTCATGGCACAGTGAAAAACATTTCAAACTGCTCTAATACTAGCTGTATTTTTCCTTTTGATGGGGGTGGGGGGTTAAGTATGAAACCAACCAACAAATGAAAATCCTTGTCTGGATGCTATGTCAGGTTTCAGCTTGAGGCCCATTTCCACTGCGAAGGCACAACCTCTCTACTCAGAGATAGAGGTTTATGAATGGAAACAGTGACACATTTTTAGATTTGGCTGTTAAAACGTACTGCAAAAATAATTGGCACTCAGTTGCTCTATGTTCCCTTCACAGACCTGTCCCACTGGTTTGCTGTTGCCATCACACTACACTACTGCAGTTACTTCATTTAGTAGCTCGTGCTGTTCTTCAGGTTGGCTGCCTTAATTAACTAAAATTAGACAATTAGTCTCCCCTTCTAGCACACTAGGATGCTACAACTTACCGTACAGGGGACCGTTCCTCGGACATCAATCAGTGTTTTCTATCTAAAGCCTGTCCACGGGTTGACCCTTGTCTCTTCCCTACCCTCAGGCTCCAACTCTCCCAAATGATTGTCACTTTTATTCCTGTTTAAATCCAGTGACAGATATAAAGCAGAGTGACAGCCTGACTTACTGACACGATGAGAAAGGGAGAGCTACCCAGATGGGTATGTAGAGATGCAACTTTGTGTGTGTGGCTTACAGAGACAGCCTCACCTCCCCTTTGTGCAGGATGGTTGGATGCAGAGGGGGATCCCTGGTGACCCCATCTGCCCAGATGTAGGTTGCATCCAAAGGCAAGGTGCCAGCACTCCCCTCTATTCCCAGCAGCGAGTTATTGGGCAATACAGACCCCAGTGCCTGTATAAGGCAACTGCTAACTGCTTGTCAAATTAGCATGCTGGCATGTTCTGGGTGAGTGGTCCTGGGTACCCCATCCACCACCATTTCATTTAGCCCTACCTGTGAACATCTATCAGAAAGCAATAGCTGAAAGCCATCTGTGTTATCCTGGTTTGGTACATTACCTCCTCTGAGACAGGCAGGGCAAGAAGCCTGCATCTATGATCCACTGTGCAGCACCCCACAGATTCCCGGTTCCACTGTTGCTCTGAGCTCCACCATGGACCTGTCCTGGCTTTGGGTGCATTTTTCTGTGCTGAGTTCCCTCCTCCTGTGTAACTGGGCACAGGGGATTGAGCACTCCTTCCAAAAGGGGTGCTTGGGCTGGCAGCTGTTTCTCGAAACAGTGGAGGAAGAAGATAGATTTGGCTCTGGTCACAGATGGAATTATTTTTCTTTCCAATCCCTAATGCCACAATATATCAGACCCCAGGCAGACTGGCCCAGAGTTGTTTTCAGAAAATCGTCCTGGCAAAATGATGTTGTTAAAGAAGAGCATCCACAGCAACTTTTCTGTCCTTGCTGGTCTCGGCTGACAGTGAAGCATTTTCTCAGCAGACCAGTCTGCCCAGTCCTCACTGCTGCAGGGACCCATTGTTCTCACCTAGTCTGCTGTTCTCCCCTCCTGTCATTTAGAGAAGTATTGAATCTTGCTTGTAGAAGCAGTATGAATCTTTCTTGTAGAGGCAGTATCATTTGTCCTGATCTTGTTCCACTGGCCACAAATTCCTGTGTTTCCTTTAGTTCTCCTCAGTTCATGTCTAAGAAATGAATGCTTCTAGAGAAGGCAGAGCCCTCCTAGGAAAGTAGCCTAGGTGGCAAAGAATCAGTGCAAAGCCCTGAGGCCCTGGGGTAAGGAAGGGTTTTCTTTGAGAAATGAAAACTCCACCAAAATAAATGTTGCTGACATCTGGTGGGCATGAAGTAAATGTAGACTTTTAAAGCGTCCTGTTTCCAGATTTGGTGTATCCTTGAGTGCTGGCCATCAGTTCTACTGAGTCTAGGGCACATCCCAGGGAGATGATGGTGTCCTTACACCAAGGTCCTAGGAAGGGTGGGGACATGTCCTCTTCTGCAACAGATGTGTAGCATGCCTGCCTCCTGGGCCAGGTGCCTACATACTGTAACAAAGTCCAACACTGCGAACAATCTGGTGAAACCTGTTCATTCAGACTTCCTCACTCTGGCCTTTATTCCTTTCCTCCCACCCATCATATTAAAAATCCTGCTAGGTGAGGGAAAGAGGCACACTTTCCCTATGATTTAGTGGGAGACTGGGTGTTTTTGACTCAGAATTAGGTACCTGTGAAGCTTTCCCAGGTAAGCACCACTGTTGGGATGAATGTCAAGGATGACTGTCCCCCACACATCAGACCAAGGTGCTCTCAATTTAAGTATTTGCAGTGTGGACCCATACACTGATATCCAGCCTGGTGTAATCATAAGATTGCCATTAAATAAAAAATAAAAAACTGATGCAGTTGGTTGGAGGTAACTTGTAGTGGGAGGAAGGTCAAGCTTAAAGGTAACGAGATGGTGAGCTAATGAACTGTCCTCATGACTTTTTGATTCCTTTTGTGTTGAGAGAAGCAGGAGATCATTTGCATTCTTTAAAAATACATAGTATTTTATGAAAGAAATACCAGTCATCATCACATCCTTCTCTTTATGGAAAAAACTATGCCAGTCCTAAGAACTCACTAACCACTTGGGTCAAAGGGGAAACACTATGGAAGACAGTAATAGTAATCTTTAATGAGTTGTCAGTCATCAAAGCAGCTAATAACATACTTTTTGAAGGCTTAAGGTCATTGGATTTTTCTCCTAACAAGACTGTCATTGACTGCTAGCACAAATTAACCTCTTTAATCTGGCTCAGTAGAAGTGATCTATGGTTTTCTGCAGCATGTTAGAAAGTTTAAAACAAGATCCATGGATTTGGATTTTGTATTTACCTCTTTTAATCAGCACCAAAAAAAACCCGTTCAGGTGCATGTAATCAAAATACTCAGTGCACAGAACACCACAAATGGCTTGGAAGGTTCAATAATATTATTTGTTATTCTTTGCATGCCAGTGGAGCTCTTGAAAAGCTTTGGTTTTAATTAGTTGGACAACAACTTGTTTATTCCTGGTGTGGCATGTTGTTGTTTGCCCCTGCATGGAACAGCAGCTTTCAGTGAGAACATGAGCTCCCAGATAGCTACATCATTTAAAAAGTCTTAAATTTTGCACTCACACAACAATAGATTAAATTTTTAACTGCTGTATTGCAAACATATTGCAAGACTGTAATGCTTTAGTGACATCTATTGCAAAGGTCTAAGGGTATAGGTCATATCATACTAGCTGAGATTTTAGCATTAAGGATTTATGTCTATCAAGATTAGCATCAGAAAGGAATGTTTGTATTGCAAGATCAGTAATTTAGCTGAATTTGAGTCAAAAAAGTATCTGGTTTAGGCTTTCTGTGAATTGGACATGACGAGCTTTAAAGTTCTCAAAGCAGAAAATTGATTACGAAAGCAATTATTTAACTCATAGATCTTGACCATCACAACATTTTGAATATGACAGCTACTTTTGCTTAACACTCTTTATCCTACTAAAATCTGAATGAAAGTATTATCAGAAAATTATTGGTATGCTAAATTGCATCTAATCTTTTAGTGTATAAGTCACTGGAGTAATCTGAAAGAAACAGCCATCGCAGCACACTAAGTCCAAATGTTTCTTCTAACAGCAACAGTCAGGGACAACTATTATAGGATTTGATCTGTTTAAGATAGATAGTACTCTCAGATGGTCTTCAGAAAACTGGATCTCAAAATGCAAAAGGAAATATGTAGGTCACATACAATACTGATGTCTTAATCAAAAGGCACTGGACACACTGCTATAGCAAATCAGAATAAATCATTCAAGGACTTGGGAAGTGGAATAAACATTGTCAAATCAGATTAAATATTCCTAAACCATGGCAAGAACAATATTTCATGTGGGAATTGACCAGTGTGATGCTGAATGGGTCCAGGATTAACCACATTTGCTTGCATCATGCAAGTTATGATGGGCAATTTCAGAATTTCCATAATTTCTGTTTGCTTTGGATAAAGAGCTGAAAGCTAAGATGACTGTGAAGAGCATCCAAGTAATTTGAATATGGAGGAATGAGCTGGAAAGCCTTCAGAAACAGATTTTTCATATGAGATTTGTTGCACTACTAGCAACAATCTTAGGAAAAATGCTTTGGAGAACTCTGCTTCTTAGTATTCTTGGTTTTGTTTGGAAAATACACATACGGAAAGATGTGTATAACTACCAGAATCCCAGTGTGGCTTCTGAAGATCTTAAACATTTAGGGAACATGATATTTGCTCCAGTCTTACTTCTAGGAAGAGTGGGTTTGAACTTCTGAGAAGAGTCTTGGCTTGGCTTGTGACTGGCTTCAATAGCAACCATTTCATTGCACAAGCCATAGAAATATTTCTTAGTCTGCCTTTATAGCACTAGTTGCAAAATGTGTGTTGCCATTCTTGGTTTCCCTGTTTTTCAGCTCCAGCCACTGTAGGAATTCTGGGGGCGGAGCCGACTGACTTCCAGGAGGCTCTACTTGGCCACAATGTAAAAATCTCTTCTTAGCTGAGGACAATGTGACTGTTATTCTCATTTCACTTTCACATCTTTTGCTCAACCAGTGCTTTTACTCACCATTTATTAGTTCAGTGAAGCAGTACTGCTGCGTAACTACTTCGGTTACTGGGAGGGTTACTGGGAGTCCTTGGATTTGTGCAGCTGGCTGGGCTGAGAGCTCACCATCTCAGAGAGCTCTGTCTACCCTGTATCTGCCTGTATAAATCATAATTCATAAGACCAGGCATTACAGACTTCAGTTGAATAGGGATTTTTGCTAAGCTGAAAAAGTAAAAATAGGAACAATATTACTAAAATGAGCATAAAGTTGGTCCTGAGTAAGAGCAGGAGCAGCTCTTGAAAAAAGTGCCACCCAGCTCCCAAACAGACCACCGGTAATTAAAACAAATCAAATATCTGGGAATAAAATTGATCTAGTAAGCAACAACAACAAAAAAAGAAGACATAAATTGACAGTGGTGGGACCTTAGCTACTGCCTATAGGGAATCTATGGGACTCAAAATTGATGACTGAGAAAGTCTGTTGGCTAGCTAGAAGACAAAAGAAAACGGGCACTGCTGTAACAGAAAAAAGATTTATTTTGTTAATTGTTCAATTCCATAGAAAATCCTATTGCTTCTGCAGTACAATCAGATGCCAGTCCAGTACAAGATTACCTTCTCAGGTCTACAGAATATACATCTGCTCATACTGAATGTAGAGAACTCGACAACAATAGTTGTCCTTTGAATGTGGGAGGATCATGGTATCAGAAAAACGTTTTCTTGGAGAACTGTAAAATGGATTAGAATTTTGCATTCAAAAGCTTTGCAGTCTCAACCTTTCTAAAATGTCCAGGGAGGTTAAAAACTTTCCTTTCATTTCATATTTCTTAAGTTTCTTTGTATCTCCCTCCTTTCACAGTCCCTCTATCTCACGGTCTTTTATATTTTTTCTCCTCTTCTTTAACAGTTCAGGAGCAATTCCTGGAACATCCTGGAATATTTATGAGATTCCTTCAAAGAGAGCAAAACTCTAAACTGCATGCCACCACCATCTTTTCCAAGACTCAGAAAACCTGATTTCATTTTTATTTTTTTTAATAGATGGTTCAAAACAACTTGTGTGATATGTATTGTAATCTAATTTTACTCTAAAATTTCAGTGCAACCAGTAAAATTCTGGTTTGCCACTATAACCAGGAATAAACAGCAAACAATGCCTCTCATATAGGATTTAATTTTTAAAAACTGTTCCATCAGAACAAATTAATAAGACCTTGCTTTTTAAAACTGCTTTATCTGTGTACACGTGTAAGTTCATCACCTGATTTTGTGGTAGTATTGCTGCAGATTGTTTTCAGATTCTGTTTTTTAAGCCTAATATCTATGGTAATGGAGCCAATGCTGTAAAAATAAAGCAGAAAGATATCCTACATTCACAGTTTATCACATACATTTGGTTTTAATACTGATATGTGATGGCTTTTTCCTAAGCATTTCTTGCTTTTTTTTATAGTGTGTGGCTTTTTTCCTTCATGATTCAGCTAGCCTGATCTTTTGTGGGATTTAAACCCTGGAGTAAATATGCTCCCTTCAAAATCTCCTTGGAAGTGGAGTTGAGAGGTGAGGGAAAGCTGCGGATGCAGACATATTGCTGGACCACACAACACAGAGCAGGGGTGAACAGAGGCATGGAAGGTAGCACAGAGCAGTGCAAATGTGCTTGCAGGATACAGTGTTAGTTTTTGTGCCTAATAATATTGTTTGTCACTTCACGAATATAGAACAAAAACAGTTGAATGGTATCAATTATCTCTCACCACTAGTCAAAGAATAATTATTACTTCTAAATTTATTTTGTAACAGGGTAATTCTGTTGCTTTCGTTTTATCTACTGCATGCTGACACAGCAAGCGACCATAAAACCATGACTCAAAGCTCGCAAATATGCACCTTGAAATAAAAATATTTCACATTAATCACATTGAAAGGGGATTTTATATATGGGATTTTACACTACAACATATTATTACTGTTTTCACAGAAAATGAAAGAACATTTTGCAAGTGCAAATGCAGTGCACAAGTACCTTAAGAAAGGTAAGTGTGAGATAAAGAAAATAATTGAAACTATTGCTACATCAATAAGTTTTGTATAAGTAAGAGGTAAGTTGTTGCAATTTGAATTCAACAAGGATTGCAGAAGATGTGGAGAGCTCTGCACGTGAGTAAAGAAAGAAATATCTAGTTCAAAGGACCTGCCGCACAGATAGAAAAACATGGGATTAAATTCCTGTTTCCTTGATAAGGCAGAAGGTTAAAAACTTCAGGTGAATTTTGATGATTCTTAATGGCAAAAGAAAGTTCAAAACTTGTTATTAAAAACCAGGAGGATGGTTGAAGAGCAAAGAAGGAATTCCAGAAACAGCCAAGACTGGAGAGAGACTACAAACTGAATCAGATGTTCTTCTCTTACTTATCAAACTCTATGGGCTGTGTAATGTGGATGATATTTGCAGGTCAGGCTGATTAATGCATCTCTTCAGACATAGTCAGACAGTCAAAAAACATTAGGATAAACAGTATCCATGAATACACAGGGCATATTACATATGTATAAAGATTAACTAATGCAGAAATTAGAGTCATTTAGGCTCCAAAGAGGAAAACAGGTTATAAAACAAACTTCTGAAAAGAAATTTTGGGGAGGAGGGAGAGAAAAGGGTATAAAGCTACTACAACATTGACATACTGAGAAGGCTCCAAGAAACAGGTCATCTGCCAACATGAAGATCAGTAGAAACAGCAGATAGGACTCCAAGAGACATTAAAAAATAACCCAAATAATTCTGTTCTAACTTGTATTTATCTTAATAAAATAGCTGAAAAAACATTACTGAAAAATTACATTCCATGCTTAACATTCACAAAATATGTCATGAATGAGACTAAGTCCTAGGGGAATTGCTTATATGCACTGAAATAGAAAAGGTTGTTCAAGGTTCAAGAGCTGGTCCAAGGCCAGATGTTTTCATGGTGGTGCCTTAAGGTTACACAAGAGGAGGTCAAGAGGAGGTAACACTTGTTCTGAAAAGTGTTCAGAGACATGGACAAATGGACAATACTGGTTCCTACTGGAAAAAAAATGGGATGCCATTTATCCTGTATTGACTGAAACATAACTTAGTCCACAGAGAGAACATGGCTGGAGCAAAAGGAGCTCGTTCAGTGATGTTAAGGAAATCTATGCAGAGTTATCTCAGTAACTCTGATGTTTATTGAGTGTGATTTAGAACAAATTAGAGGTTTCCTTCATACAATGTTGGAGACAAGCCAGGTATGCAGAAATCAGTGTAAGATTGACAGTGAAATGTATCTGCTTTATCTGGCCAACAGAACAGGTGAAGTTCCTTCTCTCTCTTTTGATATTAATTTTACTGAATAGACTATAATATTTGTTCAGCTGTGTAATTCTGATATTGTGTAGAAGGCAGATGACACAAGAATTGTAATTTCCCTGCATTTTTACACCATGGTACCCCTATGGAATTCACCAGGGCAGCTTCGCTAAGATACTTTGCTTCTGTGCTGGTTAATATAAGCACAATATAAATATTAATAAATAGAAAAATTAACTAAATTTGAAGCAGAGAACTTCTATGGATAAGCAAAGGAACAATATCCAGTAAAAAATAATTGAAAATTTGATAGTAATGTTGCTAATTAGGGAATTCCTTTGTTGGTTTTAAAGTATAAAGCACTTAGTTTTTGCAGTCACGCAGACAAGAGATAGCTGGGAGACAGGAGGTTATATACATGAACTAATCCTTTCATCCTCTCACTGAGGTCCCTTCTCAGTGACGTTCAATACAGCCACAGCTGAGATGAATAGAGTTTCATTATAAATCTTATATTTGCTTTCCTTTTGAACCAGGTATAAAACCACAAAAATTTATTTTTCTCATAACTAGAGATATAAGTTTGAGAGCATCTTGTAAAATATGATACCTGAAGCCTGAAATTTTGAAGAATGTAGTTGTTTGGAATCTTAACAAGGGCATTTTCTCATTGTAATGCTCAAAAATTTACCAAGAAAATGAAAAACCCTATTAAAAGAAGTACCTTACTGTGTTTACTTGAGCTTTCCTCAAATCTATTCTACTACATAAGACTGCAATCATTTCCCATGTGTATAACAGATTTCATCTCTACACAGTACAGTACATATGCGTCACGCTTTCACGGGATTTACTGTGCTGCGTCATGCACAACACTCTTGGGTTCAATCTGGTTCCTCTCTGGACAGCTGGGAGAAAAGCAGATCTAAGTGGGTGTGCAAAGGCCTGTGCAGACAGACCCAGAGACTCTTATTATAAATGCATAAATCCAACTATGAACTTCAAAGAGATGCTTTAATATTCTGTGGTCTTAATTTTAAATGAGAGAGTAGTTGAAAAATATTCATCATGTACAGAGAAAGCAACCTGGGCCAGAGAAAACTTTGCAAAGATCATATGACTATTATTTCCTTGACCCCTATTCTGCTTAAGTCCTTAAAATTAAAAAAAAAAAAAAAACCAAAAACAAACAAACAAAAAAACCCAAACAAAACCCTTAATAAAACTAGAGCACACTTTTCTGATAAAACGTGGTCTTTAATTGGGGAAAAGGTAGACTATTTATTGAGAAACTTCAAAATATATTACTACTTGCAACTTAAAATCACAATTAAAGTTTATGTCCAAGAGAAATAAGGGTCTATACATAAAGGATTTTTTTCCTTCTGAAATATTTAAAACATCTTGTTCCTCTTACATCTTTTGACAGCATAGTTTCTAGAAGATTGGACAGACTGACACAAAAGTCACAAGACATTTTGCAGATCTCAAGGGATTCAAGTGAGGCTTAAGCTCCTAAAAACCTCTCGGTCCTACACCAGATCTAATGTAATACATTTGTTATGTTTAATTTTGTTTTTCCACTTTTAATCTTTGGATTACAGAAATGAGTGCTTGCAACAGTGGCAACTAAATTGGAAATACTTCTCCCTTTTTGACAATAATAGAAAAGCATAACAAATACAAGTTGGAGATTTACATATTTTAAACAGGCCTGAAAGTAAGACAATCCCTTGTCAGCCTAACATGTTGTGCAAGTGTCTTAAGTGCATCTAGAACTTTAACTTCCAACATTGAGTTTGATAGCTTTCATCATCTCTATCAAGATTTCCTCATTTTTCATGACCCAAAGGTGCCGGATGAGAAACTGCAGCTCATAGCAGCCGAGCATCTCTAACTGTTCTCTTCTTTGATCTTTGTTTCTAATTTGCTGTTACATTTTCCCAGAGGTTTCTCAGGGCTTTTTAGCAGATTTACCTAGGATTATTCATCCCCTTCTGCTCACTTCCCAAAGAAAGAATCAGCTGTTTGAGAGTCACATAGTGCTTATTAAACACCTGTTACCTACAGACAATGAGTTGATTATCCTGCTATTTATCCCATCTTTAATTTATTTCACTTTTCTTTCAGTTTCAGGAAATATGTTAGCTTTGAACTAAGATGCTGTTAAATCCACAGGTAGCTTCTAGTCTTGTTTTCTCACTGTCAGAGTCAGAAACGAATTTTGATATATCCTCTTTGCTACCGCAGTCCCTAGCACTGTTAACTCAGCTTTTTGGGTAGCCTTCATTCCCTGCTGGATGCAGATGGCTAACAGGAATTTCTTCAAGTTCTCAGATAAAACACGTGGATTCAGAAACCTTCAGTACTTGTATTCAGCTGCTGGGGGCCAAAACGATGCAACCTCTATGAGGAGGATTGCATAGCTCCTCCTGGGAGCCTGCAGCCAGTCACTGTGGTACAGCTAAGCACGGGAGGAATTAGCTGAGACGAGGAATATATTTCAGTAGGGTCTTAAAATTTTATTACAGATGTAGCTTTCATTAGTTCACAACCCAAGACAGATTGGGGGGCGGGGCTGATGGATTGTGGACACTGTGCCTTGTGGAGGCCTGATCCCTGAGCTCACTGGTAAAAGCATTGCAACACATTCATTCTTTATACTCCGTGGCTTCAGCGCTGCAGGATAAAATAGGATCTGTTAAACAGTGTGTCTTTGCACAAAGAAGCTGGGGTAAGAAGATATGAATGTTAGCATTTCCTACATTCTAACTATAAAATCAGAAGGCTCTTTTTAATATAATTTTGTTAAACATCACTTTTTAAGGATTCCTTTTAAAATTCAAGACTCAATTTGATCCTCTAACCACTCAAATTTCCAGAAGTACCTAATCCCAACAATATTTCCCTGAGAAAGTTACTTTCTTCTACACTAAAAGAGCAATTGTCATTCCATCTAAAACTGGTTTAGGAGCACTGGAATAGACTGTCCCAACTCTGTTTCCAGTGAACCTCATGGTCTCTGGCACACTGACACAATTTCCTAGTTGAAGTCATGGCACTGCCATTGCTGGAGAGATCGCATCTTCCCTGACTCTCACTGTGCATCCTCCCTTGCTGTGGATGAGCAAAATGCTGCTCTCTTCTGTCGCGGCACCAGCACCAGGCCAGCCAGGCTCTAAATTTTCATCTACATCTCTTACCTCATTTGGCATCTCCTGGGGTAAAATAGGTAGCATTAAAACCAAAACTAAGCACAAAGAAAATTCTTCATAAAATAGCTGAACCATTTTCCTATTAAGGAATTTAAAATATGGCCTTTTGGCAAGAAGCAGGCCTTGAGCAACAGACAGAAGTTTGATAAGTGTCAACACCTAGAAATACAAGCCTAGAATGAATATTTTGTATCAGCATCTCTGTGTATCTGATAATTTGCAACAACATAAAAACCTCAGATACTCATTCACAAGGGAGATCAGTGCCTAAATCTCTTTGCCTCACAGTGATTCAGCTGTATTAGCTGGTGTTGAAATGCCATCCATAAAGACTTTAAAAGCATCCTGCAAGTAAATTTCAGGTGTAGGGCTGACTATACATTTTTATCGGTATAGAAAGTCCTCCCTAATTTCTTGTCATAATCTAATCATTAAACAGAGACCAAAGGCACAGACTCAGTATTGTTATCTAGTCATGTGCATCTAGTCTTCCCCTCTGCTGTACTCCACACAGAATGATATCGTATTTCCAACAAAAGTATTTTTTCTCTTTTCATACTCCATCTTGTGTGGGATCACTGGCCATTAGCGCCTTCTGTCTAGTTCATTCATGGCATTTCCAGGCCCCTTTTTGAATGCTCAGGTAAATATTCTGCTCAGATACATAAAAGTATACGTTCCTAGTTCTTTTGCCTTCAGATTCTCCAACATTTTTTTTTCTAATTGTGCAGCACATAAAGGAGACCTCGACTCTAAAAGTTTTCCACCCATTTTTCAGAAAATTGGTAGGTGACACTTACAAGATTTGGCCGATGTTTTCTAACATTGTTATGTTTGTGTATATTTCTAACTTGATTCAATAGCACAGTTTAACCAAGATATGTGTGTTTCTGTATCACTGTTACCTCTCCGATGTAAGAAGAATGGAGTTTTTCATTGCATATTTTTTATCTGCGGAGTGTAAGTCGTTTCATTCATCTAATCCCTTACATTCCAGAACAGTATAATGATCCTTATCAGTAAACTGAAATGTCTCTTTCTGCTGTATTCTTTTAGAAATGGAAATTTTTGTTGCATTGGATAACCTGGTTCTAACTCTACAAAGTCCAAGAGCTGTTCAGGATCTCCAAGGCTAATATTTGCAAATGCTCAAAAATTAAAGTGATAAGCCATAAAAAGTTTCTTATATTTCCCTCTGAAAAACTGCTTCATAAAGTTTTTTCCCCACAATTACTTCCCATTTGCTTATAGTGACTTACAGAAAATATTTTTCTATGTAGTTACATATAGAAGTGAAATTCATAACATCATATGATACAAAAAGCATTGAAATGCATATATATAGGCTGAGTTTCTTGAGTTCTTAAGGTGTTAATTTATAAATGTGATCAAATACCAAATGAACACTTTAAATAACTATTTGGTGAGAAGTAATGGAAATAACAGTGAAAATTACTCACCAACACCTGCAGCCTAAGGGAGTATGACACATTTCTAGAGCTTTCTATCATACATTTTATATTTCTTTTTGTACACACACTTACCTTACTGCAGTTTAAACATATGTCCAAAATTGAGTAATGTGTTTTGTTTATTTATTTGTAAATCAGGATGTTTTTGTGCACAAATATACACAGACATCTGCACACACACACACGTATATGTCCATATCTGTATTTACCTATAGAGGAAAGCCATGGACTTTCAGGGAGGTAAATCAAAGTACAAGCTGAGAGCACATCAGACATTGGTATTGAAAAAGCTATCTCATTTTCTTGACAGGGCTTAATCTATCACCTACAGGGTGGCTTTACTTCCTCAGCTCTACTAGAACCTGAAAACCATCAGCAAGAGGGCTTACCTCTACCAGGGCATTGCTTTTCCTAGGGTTGCGCTTCTGAGCCTAATGTCATAATCTGTGATCACTCAGTTATTTAGGGAGGACCCTAGTGATCAAGGGCACTGCAAAGGCCAGGAGTAATCATTTTCTCTCTGTTTAATCTTTACCAAGTCAAACTTTCAAAGTGAAGGAAATGCACGTAAGACCCATTACCCTCAGTCTCCTCTGTCTCCATTTGCCTCTGCACATATTGACCCAGTGCAATGACAGATTAATGGTGACATTAAATGAGGTATTAAATTTAATCTTCTTTACTTGATGTAGCAAAAGTTCCCTTTCCAATCGCCTTTCTTTAATTTTTGCTTCATGATTGCCATTTTTCATTCAATGATCTTATTCATGCTAGACTAGGCCAGTGACCTAAAACTGCCAATGGAGAAGTGAAATGCTAATCACATTTCTTCAACTGAAAGCATCAGTGTAAAAGCTTCCCATGCATTATTTACATTAATTATTTTCTGTCTCAGGGATTCTCCTGCTTCCTCCTAATTCAGTTCAAACAAAACCAGCAAAATGGCTTATTTTGATTTAAAATGTTTATTACAGTCCTTCCAATTGGCAAAATCCCCAATTGGAATTGCTTATTCCTCGTTGTCTTACAAAAAGGCCTTTCTGACTTTATGAGACCACTTCACTACCTGACAAAATTATTAGCTATCTAAGAGCTATTTCCCAAGATGTTTTTTAGTCTTTTATATAAAGTATTAATGGGGTATGGGGCTTAGTCTTTAGTTAGGAGGACTGTTAGAGGGTTTCACTACAGCTTACAGAGTGGTGGGGTTCCTAAATGATGTCTTCCAAGATGAAAAAAGAGTGACCGGCAAAGACTCATTAATAATGCCCAAATAATGTGCCCAAAGCCACAGGCTGTATTGCTTAATTCCTCACTATTTACTTTATACAAGAATTTCCTATCTAGTTTTTAGTAATCATCTTTTGCTAAACTGTCAGAAATCTTTTCAATGCAGGATATTTTTTTCTAGAATAAATAAATTAAAAAAGGCAAAAAAGAATAAGTCACTGGTTGAAGTTTCTTTGAGAATACTTTTTAAGAATAAAATTAAAAAAATGCTTAATCTAAATGTTTTTCGTTTGAGAAAGTATATCAGTTTCAGTAAAAATGTCCTAGAATAATTTGTTGTCTCTAGGACACTTATTGTGATGGCACAGCTCTGATTCTGTTGGATATTTTGCATCCTCAGTTCCTGCTGATGGAAATGTTTACTGAAACTACTCTATTCATCACAGCACACACCAAAACCCCAGAGGGCAAGATTCTAGGGTATACAGACCATCCTTTTTGTACAAGCTCCCTAACATTGACTGTGCCCTTTGCTTTCAAATGTGCTGCAATCCTAACAGCATTCTGCAAATTTTCAGTGCTTTACTATAGCATGAAGCTTTATCTGCCAGAACTAGGTATGTCTGAGTCAATAGGCATAGCTATTAGAATATTTTTATTTAACATATCACAGGCTGAAAGCTGCTTGCTTCTGACTGTGATACTGACTTTTAGTCACCTCATCTCATTTCATGTAAAAAGCATAGTGCCAAAGCATTCTTTATGGAAGCATGCAATTTATTTTAAATCATCTGTATTTTAATAGATTTACATTTATTTTACCAAACATCAGTGAAAGGCAGCAGATTATATGCACATACTTGCTGAAATAAAATAAACCAAGGAATTAAATAAAGGAAAGATGTTTCAAGGAGGATATTAAAACAGATTAGGGGAACATCAATCATTCAGTGCTGTAAACATGAAAGAGCTTAATTTTTGATCATGTAAATCCAGAAACTATTATGGTGCAGTCATTCTGTTTATTCTCTCACGGGTCATTCACATATACAGGAGTTTCCATATAAGATCACTGAACCCAGGCAATAAATTCCAGGGCATGTTTCAGTTAGAAAATTCCAGGGCATGTTTCAATTAGAAAGAAGCCCGGTTATTGGGGGTAAGTCAGGAGGCAGCGGTGCCCCTGGCCCAAGAAGCCACTGCTGGCTGTCTGGCCACATCATCTGTCTGGCAAGACGAGGGCAGGAGGCCATCCATGCTAGCTGGATGTTAGGCAAACAGACAGCATCCCCTTCTGTCCTTAGGAAATGACAGTGACTAAAATGACAGCAACGAGGACTGCAGTGAGCTAGAAGAATGTCTCTGTTCCTCCTCTCCCAAAGATAAGTACAACTGCTGAGGAGAGGTGGATTATGCTGGTATGGTGGTGAGAGAGTCTCATGGCTTTGTTAAGAACACTTTTAAAATTAGATGAGATAAAAGCTTCAAGTTAAGAAGAAAAGCTTTTTAAGTACTTTGGCGAACATAATATGTAGCCTGTGGCACTAAAATGTTTACTGCCATACACACACATCTCTGTGACAAGTAGCTTTCCTGTCTCTTCTCGTCCCTCACTGCAGTAGGATCTGTATCAGAAGTCTTTCATGAGAGTTTTATCCTCATGGCACTAGAGTAAATTCCCTGATTTTCTGTAGCAAAGTGATATATGGGAGGCCAGATGAGTGCTTTGGGTATGAAAACTCTTACACTGTGCTAATATGTGTTAATGGTTACAGCGTTCTCTTAGCAGAACACACTGATAGGTGCTCCTTTACAGGACCAACACTACCTTCTGTTGCTCAAACCTGACTGCATGCAGAAATCATCAAGAGATGATGACATTCTATTTGATTAAATTCTATTTCTGGCAGCTTGCCTAAGTGAGGTTTCTAACAGGTGTTAGTGTTCTAACACTCTGGAAGCACTCCCTTCCTCAGCCACACAATGGTCAGCTTACATAGTCACTTTCCAGGCAATTTTCCCATACATGAGGTCCATTCATGAACTGGGTAAACTGCCTGAAAACAGTAAACTACAATTAATTAGGAACATGTACAATGTGTAAGATATCTAAATAAAAAGAAGAGTTAAGATGAATAAATCCAGCTGATGGATGAATTCCAGCCAGAGTAGCAACCAGCAGTGTCATGTTTCTTCCAAAAAACCCAGTCTTAGGCTGTCTGAAGCATGTATAGCTCAGACTGTTTCCATTTTAATAAGGATGAATTATTGTGATCGGGTTACTTCTGACCTTTTGAGGAATCCTTAGCAGACAACAAGAGTGAATTAGAGAGGAACAAAACAAAAAAAAAAAACAAACAAAAGGAGTATGAAGAAAGAAAAACCTGAAGTTGTTTATTTAGAGGACAACGCACAGAGAAGTTGTAATAAGTCTTCAACAACACAAAAACATGGGACCTACAAGTTAGAAGATAATAGACTTTTTCCAATGGACAAAACAAGAAGTAATGAAATTAATTTGCAATAAAGAAGATCTAGATTAGATGTTAGAGAAAAAGATGTGCGAACTGTAAGGGTGAGAATAAACAGAATTCATTACCTGAGAAGGTGTGGATACTACATCACAATGTATTTTACCAAAAAATTAAAGAAATATCCATTGGAAATATGTGACATCAGATAAAAATCTGAAGATGTTTCTTGGTTTATTCACAGTTTCCAATTTGGAAGTTCAGATAGCCTAGAAAACATTTACCAAAGAAAGAAAGAACAATGTGCTTCTCCGCCTCAAGTTTTCTCCTCTGTGATAACTGAAAAAAAAGTGGGTGACAGATTTTCCATCTGAACAGCAGAGCAGTAGGAACTGTTCTGCTGAGAGCAGTGACTACCTTTTCAATCCAGCTGGTCTGAAGAATTTAGTCTAAGCAGATGCAAAACCAGAAGACAATCCCAATGTCCTGATAGGGAAAAGCTAGGTCTTGGGATTGATCTGTAAGATTAATTAATTCATTGATGAAACTTTTACTTTGAGAGAAGACTACTACTAAACAAGAACAGATCCACCCAGCTACTAGCTCTCCTTTAACAACAGTTTTCTTCTCAGATTTGAGTTAAAAAGCTCTTCAATCAAAACTCCCACCTCTCAGTCTCTCCAGCAGACCTCTAAAATCCCCCTGCTGGTAGAGGAAGCTGCCCTCATTTTCAGGTGAATCTTATTAAAGGCCTGTAGGAAACATCATTTAGGTGTGAGGTAGCAGTTGCTGAACAGGTCAGTTTTCTTCTTGGGAAATGCAAACATAAGATTGTGAAGGTGTGGGGGAGCTGTGGGTTTTTGTTTTGTTTGTTTATTTGTTTGTATTGTTTTGCTATTAAAAGAAAGGGGTTAAAAACCCCCAATACTGAGATACCACCACCACCACCCATGCTCTCTTTTCCCTAAATTTTGATATTGTGAGAATATTTTGATGGTTTTATGGTAGTTCAAAATTTCATTAAGGTGTTCAGACAGAAATAATGAATGAAAAGATGCTACATACTCTATATATCTATAGCTGTTGTGTTCTAAAGCTCATATTACTCTTTCACTCTCAGGATATTCTGCTACCTAAGTCTAAATCAATATTAAGAAAAATGTCATGTTTTACGGTAGAGTTTAATAGAGTTTAATAAAACAAGCTGTAACTCTAAAATCTCTGGATTTTAGGACCAGGAATGGTCCTAAAAGTATCTGGGTGTGGAAGGAAAGAACTCTTTGTAGATCCTGAACAAAAGTTTTACTGAAGAAAATGATCCTGTCTTATCCTATGAAGGGTGAAAATAATTTCATTCTTATCTGTGTAATATAAAAATCTGAAATGCCATATACATGCCATAATATGGCACACTGGACTAGATGATCTTACAAGTTCCCTTCCAACTCCTAACATTCTGTAATTCTGTGAATATGTTAGACATGCTTAGACATGCCCCAGTGAATGACCAAAGCTCACAGAGAACTTCAAGGGAATTTGTCCTCCTTCATGTGTATGTTTTTATTTTGTCCTCCTGTAAATAAAAAATAAATAATTCTTTTTTCTTGAAATGAGGTTTCATCACTGAGATCTATCACTGAGCTGTCCTCTATCGCACAAGGGCTCTTAAGCAGAGAAACTAAAAAAAAAATTCTTCAGTCTGCAGGGTAAAGGAAAATATCTGGGGTGTATGCTTATTTTCTTTTTTTTAAACCACATGCCTTGAGACATGTAGCGCAGAATAAGGTTTATCAGACAGAACAGTGCTTATTCACCCATGTTACCCCCGTTTGCTTCAAAAGCACAGGAGTGTGCCGATGCTCTGCCCATCATCTGCGAACCGGTGGCTCTAATGACACCGGCCACCCTGGAGATGCCTGACCCATACAGAAACTTCTGGTAAGGGACTTGCAGTGGCTCCATGTAAAGGGGTGTGGACGGGGAACATACCACCTTTTTTTTGAGCCATAAGTTTCTCCCAGGGGAAAAAACGTGGTGCAGTGAAGTGGGGCTGCTTGCCTAGAGAGGGAATTGCTGCAATCCTTTTAGGGAAGGCATGCTCACCCTCCTGACAGACTATGTGCTGTTGAAAAAGACATTACCTGACAATCAATAGCTGATGCTTCTGCTCTAAGCCCTTTTATCAACCCAGGGCCACCCAGAGCAAGTGTGGCTTTCCTACTGATGGGAAAGATTTAGCTCCTTTTGACATCAGGTTACTGACCCTGCCAGAGTGGGGAAGTCATGCCACAGCATCTGTGGGGACCTTTGGAGGCTGTGGAAAGGAGCTACCCATGCTCTCCTGGAATACTCTGTGGGGCAGAACCAGCTCCCAGACTTTAGTGGATGCAGCCAGGGCAGATGAAGGGTCCTGTTTATGCAGACCCTGGATAAACTGCTGAGGCTAGTAGGTTGGCTTTTCCTTTAATGAGAAGAGCTGAAGGGGCTGAAGGGTGCTGCTGGCATCAAGAAAGGTTCTTTCCTTATCTAGACTTATTTTTCTTTAATGTTATTCAAAATAAAAATGCTTTTAAAAGAGAAACTGCCAATGCTGGAGCAGTTTGTTTACCTACCCAGGGGAATGAAGTGCCTGCAATACGTAATTCAGTGTATGCTAGGGTCCCTTTTGCCGATAGAAGAAGATGCTTACCATAATGGTTGCTTTTTCCCTATAGGTATGAGTGACTAAAATGAGAAGTTTAACGATATCATCTCGTTACTCTGTTGCCTACAGACTATAAGTCTTGGGTTCATAATTGCATTAAGAACCATAGCTTATGCTGATCATTAACAAAGAAAATTTCACACTAGAGATTCATTGTACTAAAGACCAGTTAAATTACAGCATGCGTATGCACATTACAGATATTATGATTCATTTCAGGAAGGCTTTAAAATACTGCAGTTAGGAGAAATTATCTTGCATATATCTCTCAGTGTAAAACTACAGCCTGGAAAAAGATTACTCAGTGCTTGTAGTATTTGACTTCTTTCAGTGTAAAAATCTTTCAGTGTAAAAATCTTTTTCCTGTCACTCCCAGCTCCAATTACTCTGCCAGTTTTCCAGTGACCGACAGTGAAAATGTTACAGAGGTAGACTTATTAATACTTTTTTTGCTCAGCGGAGCAGTATCCCTCCTCGGCTATTTGAGCAAAATAACAAGAACCAATGTCAAAAGTGGATACAGTGTCATTGAAGGTGCCTGTCTGGAAAAGAACACAAAATTTTAAACATAATAGCACAACATTCTGCTCTGTCCTGCTATGCTGAACTGCTTTATTTAGCATTTCCGCTCCAGAAAACTTACAGCAGAAATACAAATCAGAATAGAGGATAGCAGCACTGATGGAATGAACCCCTCTCTTTTGGACATGAAATAGATTGAACTGTTGATAAGATGTAATTAGGACCCCCCCTTGCAGTTATGTATTCATATGAAAGAGGACTTAGGATCAAGGGTTTACCAAATAATTAGTTTTTCTTAAACATGTGCCTAATTAAATTGCAAGATACAGCAACTCTGATTCTCTCCCTAATGTGCTACTTAAAGGGTCAAGGAATAGGGCTTCACATAGAGCCTCCTTCTCGGAAATAAATGTGTTTCTCTTTTCCTGAGCATTACACAACAAATTTACTAATTAGTCCAGATAATTGTTCTTGTTCATTTTGAGAGAGCCTGTTAGGGCTGGTGTTTAGTGTGTGGGTGTGGGGTTTTTTGGGGGTTTGTTTTGTTTTGTTTTGTTTTTTGTGGTTTTTTTCACACTATATTATCCCCAATTGTTGCTTCTTACCAGTCTTTGCCTTGGCAGTTGTTACACTGGACACAAGCACTACAGCAAAGGAACCAAAAACACACAATCCGTGGGGAATACAGATGGTATGGGATCCTGGCTTTCTGATAAATAACTCTAAACAATATATCAAAAAGTGTTCAATGGATGCTTCTGGGGAGCCAAAATAATAGGTTTTCCAGAGAAAAATACAAACCAGGAGAGAGCCTCAGCTTTGCCCCCTGGAATTTAGTCTGAAAACCAAAGGCAGCCTGAGATGAAGGAAGGGACAGAGCAGTGGGTGCTGTGTCTCAAGATGTAGATATGGATTAGTAAAAACCTACAACAAAATAAGCCTGAATTTCCTTATTTCAGAAGTGGGTCAGCTCCAAACTGCCTTTAGGAGAATGTACAGACTTATCTCTTACAGTGTTTGATTTTAACATTCTGTAAGAATCTGTAGCAAGTTCAGACAGGCATATAAAGAGAATTAACATTTGTTTCCTGACCCCTGCATTGATTTGTGCTCATCACATTAACAATCCTATTCAGCTAATTGTGTGGATATAGTTTGCTTTGCTGTGCTTTTGTTTCACTAATCAAAATATATGTAAATTGGAGAAAAAAGTAAATTATCTTTACCCGCCCTTAATTACAAGATGGAATAATGTGTTTAATAATAAAAGTTGCAGCAAACAAGACAACTTTGGAGGCTGCTGAGTCATAATCTCAGTATTGCATTTGACATTTGTATATGTGGATAAAAACTTGATTGCTTCAGTTAGTATGTTTTGTGAGACCCACCAGACCAAGGGCAGAATTTGAATCTCAGAATTACAGATCATACTCTCCAACAGTTTAGGCTTACAGTAACAAATGCAGGTGTTTTTCTGGAATTTCTAATGCCCTTCTGAGTCTGTTTCTGTTTCAAAGGCAGTCCTAACAGCCAAAATTATGGGAAATATTTTCAATTGCATTGGAAAGCCAGATTTTCTAACTTTTTTTTTCTTTTTTAAATGGATGTTATCTGGGGTTTTGTTTTGTGTTTTTTGTTTTGTTTTGGTTTGTTTGTTTGTTTTGGGTTTTTTTGTTTGTTTGTTTTTTCTTTTGGGGGATCCTCCAGCAATTTAAGATCATTATCCTTTCCATTACAATAAATTCCCACCAGTAGGAATCTGTCTTGAATCACAAAACTGCACAAAAGTGTCCCATGAACATGTTTGCATGCATTTTTTTTCTAGGTAGGGAGAACAGCACCATGCAGAGTTATGTTTTAAAGACCAATTCATGTTTTTTTCTTGGGCTGATGCTGGCAATTTCTGTATCTTATTGCAGGCTGATCATTTCTCACTAATGCCTCCTGCCATCCCGCTCATGGCTACTGCAGTTGTTTAGTATCTCCATTTCATCTTGGGTCTAGTCAACTGCATGGTGCAGTTCTGTTTCCTCAAGAAATCTAGGTTTATATGACATTGACTTGTTTGGTTGTTTAGTTTTTTTTTTAAAAAAAGATTTTTTTTTCCTCATTTCTCCCTGCTGAACTGACTCCCACAGGACAAATAGATGATCCTCATGAAGACTGAGATTACCTTGCTCTTTTCTCCCTAGTAATTATTTATGAGTACACAACTGCTATCTGAGGCAAAAGAGATGAATGTTGAAGGTAGACAAATATGAAAAAAGAAATCAAAATGCTATAATACAAATGCAAGTATTCTTCTGAGTTCCCCCTTCTAACTGTACGCAGATTGCAAGTAGTTTGAAACTCATCTAATTTTTCACAGAATTTTCATAACAATTTTTGCTTAAACATATTTTCATTTGAATCTGTGCAGAAATTCAGCAGATCATTTGGACTTGCTGCCATTTATTCTTTGAGTTAAGAATTAATTTTCTCCACATTTACAATTTTATTCTTCAGTCTCAATTTAAATTACTGAAGATGTTAGTTCCTTTGAAGAAATTCAGTATCTGGATTACTCATTTTTCTGACCTAACTGAATAATTCTGACATTTCACACCTCTTCTATAGAGTTAACTCTAATCCTTTGCAAAAGTTACTTGGATAAAAGTAGGATCCAATTAACCTACGTTATTAACAACTGCATCTTGCTATCCCTATAGGTTTTGAATAGACTTATTAACAAAACTGATAAAACATACAAAGAATGACCGTGACTGCATATGCACTATACAATTCAAGCTATGGGGTTTTTTTTATAACAGTTTATAATTCTATTTACATAACAAATTGGCAGTTTGATGACAAGTATTAAATATACAGGTATACACGTAGTAAGAGCTCTTGCTGGTGGATTACCTGCTCAGTCAGCTCTTGGTACTCTGTGAAGGCTCTGCAAGCTCATCACCTCCTGAAAGATTCCCACAGCTTTACTCTCTCGGTTTTTCCTTAAATGCAAAGGGCAGCAGGGATACTCGAGAGAGAGCACAAAATGGTGAGGCAGCCACCGCATGTGACGCTGGTCCTGTTAACGCCGCACTCTAAATGTGTGAGCTCATATAGAACAGTGCCAAAACCACTGCACTGCAATTCTTTAAGCAAGCAACTCAGAGGACTCCCAAGCTGTGTTTCTCACTGGAGATTTCTGTAGCTGCTACCGAGGCTGTACTGTTCCACTGAACTTACCCTTAAAACATGTATGTTTATTGTACGCATGTGAGATTACTGCCAAACAGTTTATAGTTGCCTGAAACTGTCACGCAGTGGCACCTTATGGCAAGACCTTCTTGAGCATGGCACTTGCTGTCCTAAATAATTTTTAGTTATTTTTAAAGCCTGTAAATTGGAATTACTGACTTTGCATGCTCAGATGAAGAGTATTTTAATTATCTTCAAGTATTGCAGTTGCAATAAATTTAACAGTCAAAGTACAATGTTTTTTTCTGAGTGACATAACTGTAATTTTGACCTGGTTAATGTTTTTGGGGAAGAAGGTTGAGAGTGAGGGAAAGAGGGAAGAAATGTACAAGATTTATCAAAATTAAATTCAGATGATAGCTACCTGATAATTTTGTCGGTGTTTGCAGTGATACTAATGAAAATGCATTAATGCAGCCCCCTAAGGAAAATGTCTTCTGTTTTTTAAAAGCTTTACCCACCCCACCCCAAATAATTACAAAAAATCAAAAATTAAAATCTGCCCTCAATCATCATGCAAGGAAGCAGGAGGCCGATATATTTCTGAATTCTCCACAATATATTGTAGAACTAAACAAACATTTTCTTTTATCACCTCCTCCAATGTTTTTGATTCATTCACTTTTTAAATGCAATATATCTGACTTTCCAGTTCTGTGAGAAACAAAGAAGCAGATTTAGGCTTGGGCAAAGGACCAAAGCAGTGTTACTCATCTTGTTTTTCATAAGAGTTAAAGGTGACCTGTGAAACCGCAATGTCTTAAAAAAGCAAAACAAAGCAAAAAAAGTATCATGCACATATGGGTGAGGTCTTTCTTTTTCTTGCCTCCTGTAACTCATAAGGAACTCTTGGCAGCGTATTTGGGTGCTGTCTCATGACTGCTCCTGTCAACACCAGCTGCTGGGCTGAGGGTTGCATACTTTTGTTTAATTGTTTAAGTTGGAGAAATTATAAGCCTGAGAGTAAAATAATGACCTTCTAAAACAGTAGCATCTTGGTGGTGTTGTTTGGGGTTTTTGTCTTTCTATTTAAATGGAAAAATGCAGTACATAAAAACTGATCCATAGGGTTTCTTGGAGTGTGGTGGTGTTTGCTTTGTAAGTAATTTTTTTTTATTATACAGAAAATTGGAAAAAAATAAGAACATCATAGACAAGGAACAGCTTGCACATAATTTTGTACCTTTAAAATAGTTCTTTCTTTGAAAGGTTAGCTAGTTTTGCACAGTCTTAAATAGAACACACGAATTTTAACAAGATTAAATATATTTGGAAAGTAAAGCAGACAGCTTATTTTATGGCCAGTCAATATTTGTTCCTTTTTGCAAGATGGAGAAAAAATTATTTACAGAATTTACTTCTATTGTCAGTGCTAGAAAAAACTTGGGATTTCAACAACAACTTAATTACGTTACCAGTGTTTCTTTACAAACACAATTTTCACCTGTTTTGTAGCCTGTCCAATATAAATTCCTAGTTTCATCCTGAAAAGGCAATTTCACTATAGGAACTCCACATATGGCAGGGAAAGCGGTAGTAAAGGCAGTTAGCATTAGCCTTTGATTTCTAAATACTCTGCTCAGTATTTAATCCACATCAATTTAAAATAAGCTGGAGGATCTTTTTCCAACCCATTTGTGGATATTGCAGAATCGTTATGTATTCCAGCAGTTTGGTGAAAGCTGCAGCCTCTGCTTATAAGAAGCCTAGAGAATGAAATGCAGTAAGTCCCTTCTCTTCAGACAGGAACATGCTGTAAGCCCATATAAAGAAATGTTAACTGGGGCACCCTCCCTGCCCTCACCTGTGGCTGGGGATCCCTGGGATCGGAGGTGGCTCAGCCCAGGAGCTTTGTGAAGGTTAACTTTATTCTGCTCCCTTTTCTACCTATCCAAAGTTGTGTTTAGTTTCTTATATGTCGTTTATGATGATTAGTTGTGGTTCATATTGTTATATAAAGATGAGGTATTAATTTGTAGCCCCTTGGGTATAAAGGCAAGAGAGGTGAAAGTTTGGTTCCATTCACCTTGTGTAACAGCCTGCAAAATGAGATTGAGATGGGATTTCTAATTCGCTTCTGAGTTGAGAGGAAGCCTAATTAAACCTAAAGCTGTTCTGAATTGGTTTGCAGAATAAAAGCATGCTGATGTGTTGCAAGCACACATGCCACAACTTAACTTCACAAAAGGTTTGTTGTTTCACAGGTGTATTTTGCGCATGGAATTTGAATAGGGGGAAGAAAAAAAAAATAAAACAAATTCAAAAGACACAGAAAAAAAAAAGTAACTAACTCTGTTCTCAGTGTGCCATTTGTGACATTAGAGCCATCTGCATCCTTTCTGTGCCCAGCTTCACAAGCTCAGGTAGAATCTACTGTCATTTCCATCACTACAGGGTCAACTCAAATACTGACTCTTTTTTTTCCCCTCTTAGCATGAGAATAAATTTTGTGTATAACTCCTGACAGAGCGCTCTTCTCGAGGAAACAGATGATTTTAGAGCAAAGAGCATTGGGGTGCATCACAGTTTATCTGAGCTATTGCTGCAGGCTGTCTGCAAACTCTGGAAGACAACCACGAGTTGTCTGTCTTGTTATGCTGTCAAACTGTCCTTGAAGTACAGAAAACTACGGACTGATTAAGGCATAGACCTTGGCATTTTTACTTTTTTATTTGTTTAAAAGCACCTTTAGGGTTGTGAACTTGCATAATACCCTCACATCTTCAAGTTGTCTCGTTCTGTTGGCCAGAGTCTGTGAAGACCTGCAGCCAGCTAACAATATACACTGGCAATGCTTTCTCCCAGAAAGACCTGGGAGGAATTTAGACTTTCTGAATATGGCTACTAGCACTGAGACCATAATCCGGATTTTGCAGGCACGTACTATTGTTCAGGCTCTCCTTTTATTATTTTGTGTAGTTCTAGAATATCTCAGTAAATCTCTTTCATCTCTTCTAGTTAAACCTCTTATAAAGTAAAACACTTTCTCTGTCAGCCCTCAGCTTTCTACTAGGAAAGAAATCCTCTTAAATATATGTCTGAGTTCAAGATTTGTTTTGTGTGAATGTTGAACCTTAAATGCCAAGTTCAAAGATGTAACCCGTGGACCCATTTTCACGTTTCCTGAGGCACAGAAATGGTCCCCTGCTATGTATGCAACAGAAAGTCTTTTCAATATAGAAAAGAAAGCACAGAAAGAAAATGGTGGCTCTTATTTCTTTTCTGAATGAACACAATATATTAATTCTTATACCCTTTCTGTGGTATATATACCAAATATTTTTCAGGTTAAAAAAGTTATTACCTTTATCTATGTAAAAGAAATACTGATTTTCTTTTTCCTCTCTCCCTCTCCTAAAGTTGTGACTTCCAACTAATAGTTAAATTTTACCAATCAGTAGGCCACAACAACGTGTTATAAATATTTTCTGGGATATTTATTGTAATTTTTCATTAAGAGTATTTAGAAGTACATACAGAGCTGGCCTTTGCAGCCTTTCTTTTTATGGCAGTGATGCCACAGGTTAAAATTCAGGTTATGCTGATTTACTGTTAGGCACATGGAAACCTTTGGATGGTTACCATAGCTCTGTGAACTTAATTTGGGTGTTACTGGGTTAGTAGTGACCCTGCCATGAGCTCATGTAATATAAATGAAAGGACTTTTTTTTTCCATAATCCAGGATAAGACTATGCAAAGGTTTCATTTAAACCAAGGCCTCCCAAACATGACCCCAGGATTCACATTCATTGTGTGCAACTATTTTATTTTCAGTGAAAAACTTGATAGGTTATTAACAACATTCTCTGGAAAGTTAGGCTGGAGATTTTCTTGTATTCTTTGACTTCGGCTATTTCTTTTTAGAAAAAGACTATTCTTTGACTTCAGCTATTTCAGTTGCCAAAGCATACAAATGAGAGAATTTTCAAAGGATTTTTTTTTTCCTCTAGATATCTCTTAAAAAGAAAAGCTAAAATGTAGCCAGAAAATACATGAGGATAAATGCTGCATTATATCAGGATTATGAGCGCAGGAAAACTCACCTAGCATGGATTCCTGTTATACTGTGGTTTAGGTCATGTGTTTTCTTTAGTGTGCTTTTGTTGCTGCGTTAGAGATTTTGGTTTTTTTAGTGTTAACTGAACTCTCTGGAGGACAGAAAGAAATATAAATTCCTAGTCCATTTTCTTTTTCTTTTCTTTCAAGATATTTGTCATGGTAAAAAATACTAGGAGCTCTTACCGTGCACTCGGACTGTAGTCTTATGCAAAGCCTGCCCAGTATGGATGAGGATCTTTCAGCACAATCATAGAATAAATCCTTTTACTGAAATGAAACACTATTGGATAAACTAGTTAATCTTTAACTACCCTGTTTTGAATTTCCCTCCTGATGATATATTTAATCCATTTTATAAAGGAAATCAGAATTAGATATTTACACTGCTGATCCTTTTCTTTCCTTCCCTTTCTTGCCCAGACTGCAATCATTGACAAACTTTCCCATATGTCTGACCTGATGGTACTGGTTCCAAAGATGCTGCATTTCCATAGAGGGTGTTGTAAACAAGGAGAGAGTACAGAAGAGACACTATTAGCATCTCTTTCAAGGAAGTGGCTGCAGTGAGAGGTTGCCTCCATAGGACAGTTGTCGGGTAAGTAGTCGGACTCAGAGAATTTTTATTTGTATTCAGTAAATTGCATAGGTCTTTGTTCTCTCACGATGACAAAATACATGTGGCTACCTAATGTATGTGCCTACAACCCACTCAAGTTGCTCAATTCACCTGTTTATACATTCCCTAACTCTCTGCCTTGCTTTCAGTACCACTGAGCTTTGGAAACCTGTCCAGTGAATTTCAGCTAAGATACTCTGGAACTGTGATGTAACTGAAATTGGCATTTAATTATTTTGGTTTTATTAACTCAAAGCTTACAGGTTGAGATATTTGTAGGCAACCTTTTGAAGTTGGCTAAAATGTCAGGGGGTGACGAGACAAATGTTATGAAGGTTGGTTGCTGGACATCTGATGCTTCAAATTTTTCAGTAGGCTGCAGCCAGGTTTTAGGTCATCAAAGATCTTGAAAAGATTGCTGATTTTAAATCTATTAATACTGCTGTTAAATTTACCCTAGCCTTTTTAGCTGTTTAAAATGGTAATCGGTGGAGACCTACAAGATCAGAGGCAAGAATCTCAGGGAGAGGTGATAGTTACCGGTTTCCATTCTGAGATGTTGATTCACAATCATACATGATCTGTCTTATCCAACACTATTGGACACACTATTAGAAGTCAGTTTTCATGACAGAAGATATGAAGTGATTTCTTAGGCTACACAAGCTTTTAAACACACATTGCATTAATGTCTTGTTTGTGTTTTGCTTGTCTCTACTGTCACTCTTTTACTTAGTGATTTATTTCTTTGTTGTGATGTACTACTGCGGTACCTACCGTCATGCGGTGTATACCCACATATTAAGAAAAACAATGGTGAATACTGAGAAGATAATTGCAGAAATTCTTTAACTTCAAGAAAACACAACCAAACTACAGTATATGAGGGTTTTTTTTTAATTTCTGTGAAAGCCTCATTTGGGTCACACCTTAACTGGCCTAAATGAAATTGCACCACTGATTTTGTGCCAACTTCCAAGAGCCTGATTTGACTATCAGCTCTACATATAGAGGAAACGAGCATTTTAATCAACTGGGCACTTACAATAATACTTCCATACTATTACTTGAACCACTAAAGAAAATCAGCCACTCCAGACTTCAGGTAATGCAAGTTCTTCAGCTTAGATTGTTCTTTGTGTAAAACAGCATGTTTAATTGTTTAATTTCCCATAAAATAAAATTTTATTGTTACAGTTGGCTGTGATGAGATTACAAGGAGAAATAGGGGGTGAAAGGAATGAAACTCAATCTATTTCCCCTGGTGTTGCAATATATATCACACCTCCTATCTGTTTTATGTGATCCAGAGGAAAATAATTTCATGTCAGTCAATTCAGGAGAATTTTGGAAAAGTCTTCGTACCAACAATTGGAGAAGAACAGCTTAAGAATGTAAGTAGCAAATAGGTCAGAATAGCTAACTGTTTGCACTGTGTCTGACAACAGAACCCAAAAATTGCAGTGGCTGTTTGGAAAGGGTATTGGAGAAAATGCTATATCACAAGGTGCACCACTGCTCTCAAGTGTAGCTATCACAGAAAACTGATAATGTACTGAAGATGCTGAGCTTCACAAAATATGCATGTATCTGGAATCATGTTTCTTCCTCTCAGGAAGAGATGGTAAAAAACCAAAGAGTATAGTCATGGAGGGAGAAGTTTGGACTTCTCCTAACTATGGAGAAACCCAAGTAACTGATAATGTTTGCAATAGCTTGCATATTATAGTTATCCAGAAGATTAAGTATAGTTAGAAGGACAAAAATTTCAGATTAAGCCTTAAAACATTTGATTTGGAGAAATGCAGGGGCATCTGCTTTCGTAATTTATTTTTCAATCACAAAGATATTTAAATACTTCAGAGTGAAGAAAAGAACTGTAGAACTGAGGACATCACCTAGAAAGAGGTCAAGCTGTATAACCTGAGTCTTTCCTTCTGTAATGGCTTCTCACAGGAGAAAGTACATAAAATGTACTGTTAAATTGCGATGAAAGTGCTTTATCTATGTATTTTTGCTTGTAAACTTTTTTCCCTAATCCTTAGCTAAATGTTTTACCTTAGGTTTTGAATGCATGTTATTCTTTCTTTACTGTTAATCCTTGTTGGGTTGTTGAAAAATGTTTGACTGTGATGTTCCCTTACCACATGGAGGATGTTTAGTTAGATACATTAGATTATCTCTCTTAGGGAGAAAAAAAATATTAAGAATATCTTGATAATTTTATAGACATATTGACAAGTTTTATGACTCACACATAGATTGGTTCTACGCAGCAAGTTAGGTCAGAGCAAAAATAAGAATTTTAGATATATGGAATGTAATGTGCAGAAATAAAGAACCAAGATTGAATTCTGACCTACTAACTTTATAACATCTTTATGACATAACGTGCAGCATTTTAATAGGTAACTTTATTCTGAAACTACATAGCTTATGCGGTCATAGCTATTGGACTGTAGAAACTGGAATTAGCAGTGGACAAATCAGCTACTGCTATAGAAGCAGATAATAACCCACTATAGCACCTCTTGGGAAATATAAAAATAAAATAAACATAGCTTGACACAGCTCAGTAAGTAGAAAGCATTTCATGGTCCTCAAGCTCTTATAGATCACGATTAAAGGTCTGTGTGCTACTGAATATAATTTGAGGGGAGAAGTGTAATTAGTGTATAATAGTCCCAATTTGACTGTATTTTAAAAAATAAAATTAAAAAAGGTAAATTTTACTCCTGAGACTGGGGTTACTTATGACTCTCAAACAAGCCATGTAGGAGCAGTGAACCCTGACCATAACCCAGGCTTTCAACCCATCAATTGATGACTGTTGACCATGTGCCGCTACTTTCCTGTCTATACAGGAAAGCCAGCCTGGGTTTGTCTCTTCTGTTTAGCCCCCAGCTTTCATAAAAGTATAAGAAGTTAAAGTGGATTACTCTTCACTAACTCTAGACAACTACAGTGTTTTGTGTGCCTATGAACACTGGTTAGTTATGTTCTTAGCTCTGTTTTCAGTCAGCAACTCCCACATATTTAGGATGACATAAATGTCCTAAAGGGTCCTCTTCATCTCCATTGTCATTCCAGACTGATTTTTGTGGTTAAAATCAGATGTCTGTATTATCTCATTTCTCCCGAGAGCTGTGCCAGTTTGTCAAGACCAGACTCAAAACTCTGCCTTGGAGAAGATACTGAAAATCTGCCAGGCTTCATATGTTGCCCTAAGAGGCTCCTAACATGCCCATGTGCTTTTTGGAGGTTTCATTTTTTTTTTAATTTTGGTGGGGTTTTTTTCTGACTGTCAGCTACAAGCTGCTTTTTCTGTGCCCATTTCCAGCAGCATGGGACTTGAGATGCTTCTGTTTCACAGGCACATGCCCTGCTCCTTGAAGGTATCACAGTAGCCTCACAGGCTGCTAGAAAAAGGAGGGCGAACCTCAACATCCAGTTCCTGTGTCTGGATTGGCTAATTTCTCTGAGATGTGTCATGATGTAAAGAAAATTATAATACCAAATGAAGCCAAGTAGTAGTTAAAGTAGTTTTCTTGTTGATGTAGCAGGCATTGTATCTCCATGCAAAATCTGCCCACATTTGTTTTCAGTAAAACACAACTATCTCCAGTTTACATGCTAATAAAATTAACCAGGATTACAGAGGAACTTGTAAGGAGATGGAACCAATATCCCTGTTCTTTTTAATACTCACATTCAATAGAGGAAACCAATAGCCCTACAGCTGAGAGAAAACAGATATGAGCGAGAAAATGTTATTTAAAGTACACGGAGAACCCCTGTTGGGATATACAGGGACCTACTGTTATTACCATTCAGCTTTCACTGTAGGTTTTTCTCCCATAGTGTTTGAAGAAGTTTGCCCAATGTTTCTGTAGGGGTTTACTGCATCCAGGCTGACTGACTGCACTCTAAGAGGGAAGAACATATTTGTGTGGATATACATGGATGCCTATATTAAGGTATGGGTTTTCTGTAGTTCTGTGTTACAGTGAGAGAAGAGACACACAAGCCCACTCCTGTCACTTCCACTCTTTGCCAGACTCCTGAATGAGAAGAAAAAATGAACCCAAGTATGTAAACATCTTCAGCATGTAGTGCAATACCTACTGAAAATATACTATATGAGCTAATCCACTGTAAAAATATGACTAAAGGAGACTTTTAATAATTGTTATTTTTGTGAAATATCTACTACAGTCTTGCACACAATTGACAATTTGGAAGTCTGATGGGTAGAAATATTCTGTCAAAATTGCTTTCTGTAGAAAAATGGAATAAAAGTTGGTAATTTGAGAATTCATATTTACAGAATCTAGCATATAAAGAATATTCATTGCTTAGTAGCAGAGCAAACCACAGTCACAGCTATTTGAGTGCCTCTCTCACAATAAAGAGCTTGAGGGAGATACAGATTGCTCATCACAATTTTTTCTTGTGGTATTTCATAATGTTCAAATTTTGAAGCATCTTTTTAAAGTGTGCTGTAACATAGATGCCATCCTTATGAGAGGCCTCTTCTGCCTTTGGAGGATTACAATAATTGAAGTTCCCAAGAGGGCTCTAAAACTTATTGTCAGACTGATGATTTAGAAAGGTTCTGTAATGTTCAGGCTACCTATATGTTTCTGTGCTGCTTTGTGGTTGTAGTCTGACAATGTGCCCTATCACAGGGACGCTGGCTGAAAGAAGTTAAAATAAAAGGAGGTTAGTGTTCAAAAGGGTACTTGGTTTTCCTTGTGAAGGCCTGTTTCCTTTTAGGAAGACCAAAAAGCTACTTTTACAGACTGTGCAGAAGTCTGCAAAGAAAGTTTCCTGCCACAGCACCTACAGGGATTTTATCTGTGGCTTAGTTTTAAAGTATTTGTCTTAGTTTGTAGGCACAAAAGACATTCTTCTCATTATTAAAAAAACCAAATCCATAAAAGTTTTTAATGCTCATATTCTTTGGCTTTTAGGTAAGTAAAGGTCTCCTATGCAAGCTAGTTAAGTCACAGATCTTAACACTGGCATGTTGCTGCTCAAAGACCATAGCCTGATTAACGTAAGGGTGTAAAATGCCAGAATAGGGAGACTCTACTTCTGGACTGCATAATATGTAATAATTTGAGTGCACAGTAACAGATGGAAATGTATCTTGTAGTACCAAGGAAAGATCTTCCTCCACTTAAATGTGAGCAGATGTGATGCACAAGTGGAAAGAAACCTCTTTCGAAGTGTGTTACAAAATCCTTAGACAGCCCAAAATATTCTGCAGAGAGGTTTATTACCATACAGCTGGTTCCACAGACTCCGTTTAACAAGTAGGTTTGGGCTCATTTAGAAACTCAGCATTCTCTTATAACAATATATCCACAGTAGAAATATATTTCTCTATTGATAGGGCTCTATAGTAAACTATATACAAAATTGATATGCCCAATACACCAATAGTCTATGGTCTAGTAATACCCAAAGATGAGAAATAATTTGCCACCCTTTCTAAAACCCATAATCAGACCCATCGGGTGTGTGAAGCTCTAAAGTTCCTAAAAGCAAGCAAGGACCTTAAAAACACCTGCAGGTGGTAAATGCAATCAGATGCTCTGTGTGGATTCATCACATAATTCCCCCAAGAAAACAGATGAAATCATTACACTGAGCGGCTGTATCCTTGGAAAGTGCTGCTTGTAATTGAACCATTCCAAACACTCTGCCACTAAAACCGCATCCTTCAGATGTCAAATTCTGCTCTGTTGAGCAGTGTATGTGATCCCCTGACACAAGTCATGGCAGACTTTTGATGCGGCTGAATAAGCCTTTTGATCTAACTATTTTTCAGTGAATAGTGTGTGAGCATTTATTTATGTTTAGAGCTAGGCCACATTACTCAAAACCATCAGAAATCCACCATTCCCTATTACAAGAAAATTTGCTGCTGCCAGTGGAAAGAAAAGAAGTCATGATGGGCCTGGAATCCTGTAACCTTTTAATAGTAAATGTTGTATGCAGTGAGGAAAGTCCCTAACTTGAGTCCAGCAAGTACTTCATATGAAAAAGCAAAAAAGAACCCCTACTCCCTTGGTTTTGAGTAAGAGGATGTTTTGATAAGTCAAGATGGCTAGCTGAAAGGGGGACACGGACATGGTACTAATCACCCTGAGGAAGAAGCAACATTCAGAGGATCATGCACTGCATTCAGTAGGGATGTATCAGGCAACCTCTCTCACAGAAACCTGACGGAGCTGGTGGAGTAAGGCTCCCAACAAATCTGAGTCAGAGAGGTACGGTGCTGCTGGAAAATAGTAAATGTTGCAGTAAATTTAAGAAAGGGGAATAAGTCTAGCCGAATATCACACTGTTATTCCTGCATCAATAATATGCAGCACTTCTCAGGGAGGGGGAAAGAGCCAAAACTCCTTGCAAATGGGATAATTAGAATATTGGATTGGTCAGAAACAGGTTTTGTGCAACTCATTTCATATTAGCAGTGACTGTTTCAAACAGTCTTTGCACTGTATCAAAGACCTCAGTAAGGTGGAAAATTTTAACCAATTTGGACCTACTGGGGATTAGCAAGAAATCAAGCGGGTAATGGACTTGTGTGAGGTACGAAAGCAGTTAAGTTTAGGCTAAAGGGAAACTCTTTGACTAAGGAGAAGTTAGTAAGAGGTGTCCATGCTGAGGCAAGATTGTTACATCACAGCGTCGTTCATAAATTCAGTATAGACGTCAGAATTTTCAAGTCAAAGCGAGCTTCTGGAAGAGGCTTCTAAGAATTTAAGCAGGCCATAAAAACCTAACTTTCTTCATGAAGAAGCCAAGAAAGTTTGTGGAAGAGCTTGTATTTTAAGGGCCTATAATAACTACTACCTAAATCAATGGGTCTGTGACCACAGAAGTAATTTCCACCATGCTCTGGAACTAGGATGAGGTGCCCCTAACTGTGGCTGAAAGCTGCCAAATTTTTGGAGGGTTCCTTTGGTAAAGAGATTCTGCTCATAAGCACTGTAGGCTAACCGCAGTTCAGCTACCAGGTGTTTTACTTGGCTTGGAAGTCCCGGTCCCTGTGTTTGCCCCCGAACAACACAGTGCACCAACAGCTGTGCTGCAGTGTGCCTGTTAAAACCCAGGCTGACCTCAAGTCTTTGGGCTGCCCATTTTCAGGAACTGCACTGATGGTATTTTCCCAAAGCAAATGTGCTCTGCTTGTTGAAGCTAAATTACTGGAAGGTATAGGTAAACCTAGAACAATTTTGGAAGCTGAATCTTTTTCTAGTTTCTCTTCTTTCCTTGTAAATGAAATACTGGCCACCTTCTCCAGTCTGCCAGTGGGTCTCTCAGCTCTGCAACAGCAGTCATTACTCTTGACCCTTGAATTTTTCTCTCTGGAAATAACTCTGTCCTAACAGGTTATGCTCAGGCTCCTAATTCCTACCAATATTTGATTACTGGGGTTTTGCTTTGCCAGCCTCAAAGTATACAGACTTCCCATGCTATTGTAAGTCTGTCACAGGAAATTTCTCTACGGTAGGACAAACTAGAAGGGAAGATAGCACCGGTGGTGAAAGGATAGTGAACATTTTAAGGACGCAGAATGGGAAAGAAGTCTACTGAGCAATCACAAGGTGAAACCAACTCCATGGAGAGAGCTGGGAAAAAGCTTATAGCTGTGTTAGCAGTGTCTTCCACTGGACATGAATGAATTTTAATTTCTAAGCTTAGTGAAATGAGATTTATCTTTCTTTCCCTTTTTATTTTTCTTTAAAATGGTAGCAGTTTAAGGCAGAGGCTTGAGAAAGGGCAAAGATTAGAGGACGACAAGTGACAGAAATGCAATTTTAACAATATAGAAGAGAATGCATGTGTGGCATCCTATCTAGTAGTTCTAAACATTCTGTAGGAGAAAATGGCATGGCTATAGTAGGAAATATGAGTATAGACTGAGGCTGATGACCATAAGGAAAAAAGAAAATAAATTGATTTGGGGTAGTGGGGTGAGGAAGTACAGATCCCTAACCCTCCTCGGAAAAAGTAATAAGTTCCTTCATATTTGTACACAGAAAAAGTGTGAGAAATAGAAGTGACACAGGTAAAAAGTGCATCGGAGCACAATTGTTCCTGCTGCCTTTCTACCTGCTCCCGTAACAGTTGGAAGCCATCACAGGCCATGCAGCTCCCTCGTGTGTTTATCTGTACCTCTCGGAATCCTACCCTCACGCTGTACTGAACAGCGCATTTGCAGCCTTGAGTTATTCCAAACACAGTATTACTTGGTCGAAATGGAATTGCACCTTATTTATTTTTAATAAACAGTGAACGTGAGTGGTGTTCAACCACGGGGGCAAACAGGACTTCTACTGCAGGAGATGAATACTTACGAGACCATTAAGAAGGAGGGTGGGAAGGCTGGTGCCTGTCAGGATAACACTGTTGTCTCTCTTATTATGAGGTTCTTCTGTGACCTTTAGCAAAAAAAAAAAATCCCCGTGTGTCTGCTCAGCAACTGTAAAACGGGAGTAAGTGTATCTTCCTACTCCTAGAGATCAAATATAAGCCAAGGGTATTATGGTTACATGAACTACACTAACACGTGAAATACATATTGGAAGCAAAGGGACAGAATTACAACATGCCTTATTTCCAAGTGTTTTCTTTTTGTTTTGCTGCCCGTTGAGACCTCCCATGAACTTTCTGACTGGTAGCAGGTACGAGGTACTGGGGCGGGGAGGGCGAGGCGCGGGGGGCACGTACTCATCCAATACCTCCGGCGTTATCACCTCACTCATTTCTGTGAGGCTATCACAGGAGGCAACACCAGACCCCTAATTCGAAGGGTTAAAGGTGAGGCCCCCTC
>VXBZ01005949.1:69173-105090 GCA_013399135.1 Heliornis fulica | reverse complement strand
CAAGGGAAGCGCTGACGTGACCACGGAGGGGGTTCGGGGAACGTCACTTGTGTGTCGAGAGCCCCATCCAGTGGCAAAGTCGCGTTTTAGCATTGCCGACCCCTTTTTCACGCAAAACCGTCAAATCACAGGGTTGGTTTGGGGTTTTTATTTTTGCCGAGGCTGAGCATCGCTGCGGGGGAAAGGGCGGGGGGCGGCTCGGGGTTACTGCTCGTGGTTCTCTTGGGAGCCCCCAAAAGCAAGGAGCCATCAGAGGGGAAAGGCTGGACCTTTGTATATAAAAAAAAAAAAAAATCATAAATAAATAAAAAAACATACCAGGCTTTGCCTACAGCACAGCCTGATCTGTGCATAAACTGGAAAACATATATAAATATTTGTACTGGAGAAACCCGATGGTAATCCTTACTGCTCCATGGGAACATATGTTAAACACAAAAGCTTTGGTATTTAATAATTCAGTTCTCATCCAAGTGTACTTCGGGCCTCTCTGCTTGGAGAAGTGTATCCTAAGAGGTTAACCAACGTGCCATGTAGCTGATTTTCAAATTTCAAATTGTTTCCAAGAAAATTCTGCTCTTGCAAATTACGCCAATGGCGAGTCCAATTAGGAATGGGTTTTCAGCCTTCTCGTAAGGACTCCTCATTTCTTTGTTGGATGAGAGGCTGACGCCTTCCAGAAAAATTACCTCCAGTAAACGACTCCAATATTGTCACTGTGGGTTTTTTAGCCATAGGCCGTTGCCTACCACTGCCTTGTTCCTATCCACAGGCCCTTGTGCTTGCTTGTGCTCTGTAATCATCAAAGGGTTCCTACCTCCATCTTTCATCTCGGTGAGCATTGAACATTTGAATCTCAAATACAGCTTTGAACATCTCAGCCTGACATTTCATAACCATCAAATTCTCAAATGGTATGGTGTCTAGTAAGCATTGCCAGTTCATTAGGAATGAGAAATGCCTTTCCCTGCTCCCAGCAGGGATCACTTGTCTCCAAGTTTGTTTGTTTGTTTGCAGAAATAACTGCTAAACAGAACTAGTGACCAGCTGTGGTTATTCTTCTCATGCATGCTATATCATGCTAACTTTCACCGTCCTTATTTCCTAATGCAGAGTGAGGTTAACCCTAGTTAAGAGTTGAGAAATCTGTCCCTTTTAACAGCTAGTTGCAGGAAGAATATTCACTGAAGGCAGTTTGCATGCTGTCTGACCAAATGCCACAGCTAGTGCTATGCTTTTTATAGTTATGTTGAGAGTGCATTTTTCCCAGGAGCAAAATGCTCTGGTACACTCACTGGAGAGAAGCAGTGGGGCATGGGTAGAAACGAGCATCTAGAACAGGTAGATATGGGGAAGGTGGGAACACCCAGTCTGGCTTTGGGGCTGCATAAAGGAGTACTGCTGAAACAGTCATTGAGTTCAAAGCTGATTCCCTATTACATGGGTGCAGGCAAAGGGATGAGACTAAAAAAATGGCAAAGAGCATTCCCAAGGTATCTTTGGCCCTGCGGTTAACTTTTGTGTCAAGAGAAGTCTGCAACTGGGAATCAGGATCTGAGATGTGAGCTGGCTCTCTGCTTGAGGTTGTTTTTAGCACTGTTAATTTTCCAGATGAATTCACACTCAACAGAAGCCTTATTAAAGTGAGTGTAAGAGCAAATTTCACCCAAGTTATAATTCCATTAATGGAAAGCAAAATCCAAGGTTGTGACTTGTAAGAAAATTGTACAGGCAGTATGAAAATGCTCCTCACTCAATTTTCCTTGAAAAATCTGATGTTCCAATAGAATTGAGAAACTGCTATGAAGTCAAACAAGACCAAGAGGGAGATCTACATTGGTTTTGTTTTGCTTACTTCTTTCAGTCCAACTAGTGCCCCAAAAGCTCTGCAAATAAAAGTCATTCAGGTTTCTTATTCCAGTGTAAGTACCCTGGAATGCTTCCACTGTGTCGAGCATCTTCACACAAACTTGGACCACAACATTCCCAAGGATGAAGCTCTACCTAGGGGTAAGGAGTGGCTCAGACACTGGTTATATAAGACAAGGGAGGAAAGTTTCTTACTAGCAAGTGTTATCCCTCAGGACAGGGAAGGAAGTGGAGGCATTTTTTGAGGGATGTAAATACTGTTCTGTTCTTATCAAAGAAAAGAAGGTGAAAGCTTGTTTACATCACAGAAGATATACATCAAAAGCTTATTTAGCCTCTCTTACTTCCTGTCCTAAGAACAGCGCTGAGCATCCTGACAGTTACAAAAAAACCCAAAATTTCACAAGGTGCTACCAAAGTCATAGTTTGGACCTCCAAGGTCACCCAGGGAGAGTAATTGCCCCTTAACTTTGTTTTTACAGTGCTAGCATTAACACTAGCCAAAGTTTAGATATGTAACAGGCCAGATAATGCAACCTGTCCTGTTTTCTGTGACTCCCACTGCAGTGAGTAGGGAGCAAGGAATGGCAACTGCTTGCATTAGGGTCTGTCTCTGAGACACCCTCTGGCTCAGCCCTCCCCTGTCTGGGGCTGGGGTGCCCAGGTATGGTTAGCACCTAAAGTGAAGTGCTGTGAAGTCCCTTATGAAAAAGAGTGACGTTTTATCTTCCCACAGTGACTCTACTTGACTTATATGAACATTACAGCCCTTTAAAAAGTACATCCCCCACCTCAAAATGGGAATGGCATATGAGTTAGCACTCCCAAATCTTTCAATTTCTCTTGCACAAATTGTGGTGTTAATAAGGGGGAAAAAAAGCAGCAGCTGCTTTGGAGGAAAGACAATGGAACAATAGCTCAGCACTGCATGCTTTGCTCTTTCAGCCAACATGTACAGGGCCTGACAGAGCTATTTCACAGTGTCAATTGAAAACTCTGAAAGAACAGTATTTTCCAGAAAATGTCATTTCAACAGAATCTAAATGGTACATGAGAGCAGGTTATTTTTAGGTTATTGTCACAAAAATTAATTACCAGCCCTACCTAGAGAACTCAGATTTCTTATTTCTTTTGTTCTAATAGGTTCCTTAAATTTTCCAAACCCCCACCTGTTTAATGATTCTGTTCTTGGGAAATAACATTTTTTAAAAAAAATATTTACTTATGATTTGAAGATGAAAGGATATTTCACCAGAGGTCCCTTTCAACCAAAAACTTTTATGTTTTAACAAACTCTGCTACCTGTAACATTGGCTATAATATATGACTCGAATCTACTAGAGATTTTTATGTGGGAAGTTTAACTACATAAAGTCCTCTTTTCCTTGCATGACCAAGGACTTAGTATATTAGCACTTCGAAAGTACAGCAAATGTCTTCTGAATAGCTTAAAATAAAACTGGTGCACTTCATATTTGAGGATATTTGCAGACATTGAAATAAATAGGATGTAAATCTAGTGTTCATATAGTTCTCTGGCTATATGGTTTGATTCTGAACTTTTGTTCTTTCAGAGTGAAAAGAAATATGTCTAATGTCCAAGAGGAGTATGTACCCTAAGCCTTTTCCACTGATCCTTGGTTTCTGGAGGATCCAGAAGACTGGTTTGGGTGCTGTGCCCATGCTGCCCTTAATAAAACGGTCACCTTACCTTTATGTGCTGCCTATGGCAAAGGCATAGGAGGCATAGGACCTCTTGATATAAGAGGTCCTCTTGCAGTAGAGAAAAGGGAAATTTATGCTAAAGTTACCACCTCTTTTGCACTCATTAAGTCCTTCTAGAAGTATTTTTAATAGGAACTTAGATATCTGCCTAGTAGCAATTTTGTCTTACCAAAGCGCCATGTAATGGTTCTCCTTGATGGGCAAGGTTTGACAGGCAGAAGGATGAAACCCACACCCATGATGCTTTTGTAAAATGCAGGAGGCTCAAATTCAATGTATGTTCACTCTGTTAAGATCATTTCAGTTCCTTGAGTATGTGCTTACATCTTTCACAAATATATCATCCAACCTTTGAAAAGTATAGCTGTTATCTGAAAATTACCACACAAAAGTTGAATAAACCAGAAAGAGCTGGTCCAAGAAACCTGCTTGGAGTAGCAGACATAAATGTTTTGTTGGAAATGGACAACCTAATCACATTCTAAATGCATTTTTTCAGCTCCAAGGAGGGAAAAATCCTGTAAGTTACATAAATCTAAAGAGGGTAATGCATTTGTGACAGTGTGGGCTTTTATTATAGATATGGCACAGTTAGGCAAGAGCAACATAAGGAGCCCAAGCAGTAAGAGAAAGTGTTAATCCTGTAGGATGAGAAAGATACAGAACTAAATGGGCTGCTGATAACTGTGTCTGCACATTCCTGGTGTCTGGTCTCTTCCATTCAGGACGAGATGTGCTTTGACTCTGTCACTGTTTCTGTTGGCATCATCAGTGATGACATGCTGAGGCAGACGGGAACTCAGGGCAGGAGCTGTGAAGCATACAGGCAGCTGAAGGTCTAAAACCCAATGGCATGCCACAGGCTGCACAGGTATAAACAAAGCCTCAAGAAACCTCAACTGAAATGATCATTCGGGTCAGCATCTCCTTCACAGAGTTCATACAGATAAATTTACATCCAGCCCCAAAGTCAATGTGTGATAGATTAAATCCACTACATGCTGTAAGAGAAATCTTACACCTTTAGGATTTCTTTAGCTACAGCAGAGGAGGTACAGCTACTTCTATGTGTTGCTTGATACTTCTATAATGCTGGTAAAGCTTTCTTATTTCTCTCAAGCTGAACGAAAGTTACAGCCAGTTGCACTTTGACAAGACCAAATGGCCCTTGTCAGTATCTGAAGGCTAGACTTAAAAAAGATAGATTTCTGCCATGCACCTTCTAGCTGTTATTAGACTAAGTATGGTTTTTACTCTTGCTAATGCAGAAAATCACAGAAGAAAACTATTTTTACTAGCTGTACTTCATAGACATAAATGAATCATTTGTACCTTTTAATTATTTTTCTAATATCGCGATGGAAGTGAAATACCAGCTTTTTGTGAGCTGCCACTGGAAACTATTTGGAACTTAGTAAAAGGTTATTTTAACTATGTGTGTGTCTCCCAACTTTCTCATTAAAAAGAATTATGCACAAAAAAAATTGAATAAGTAAAGAAAAATCTCCAATTTCATAAACAGTATTTTCACAAAGAGCTGGCATTATTTGGCAATAACAACAACAACAAAAGCAAAAATTTTTTTCCATTCATCTTGCTTATGAATTATTTGCCCTTCAGCTGCCAAACTTAACTGCATGTGTTAGTTCAGCTGTTGTCAAACGTTCTATACTGGCATGTAAATATATTCTCTTGAGCAAATATAGCTAATCTGATCGTTGGTCTAAGAAGATATGAGGCTGTATTTCACCACAGTATGGCTGTTTCATAGAGGTCAAAAGGAAAAAAAAAAAGAAAAAAAAAAAAGAGGGGAGAATTCAGCAGCCTATCTCAGCTCAGTGAAGGCATTTAATTACCTAAACATCGTGTGTTGCATCTATTCTGATTTTTGAACTTTTTTTTCCACAGTCAGTGGCTGTGATTTGAAGACAGCATAGCTCTTTTCTGAGCTGCCATCTGCTAGTGAAACCACAAGGCTCCTCTGAAGGTATATCAGTGTTATGTACTACAGGCATAAAGAGTATATCAGTTTACAGTCCTAGTCCTGCAGCAGTTAGAAACAGTAACAACTATTGCTGGTAAAATCAAGGTGCGTTTTTTCCTCTTTTGTTATATTTCTTCCTGTCCTCTCTGCAACAGGAATCCCACAGATTCTTTTGTGTTCCACACACACAATTTTCCATGCTCTGGCAGTTATGTTCTTTCTTTTTTGTAAGTTCTCATCAAATGATATCATGGTCTCTTTTTCACTGTGTGTTTTTCTTGAAGTGATGACAAACAGAAAAGACTGGAGAGATGTGGTGGCTATGCTCCCTGGGTCATGTTGTTCCCAGGATGCTCCCCAGCACCTTGCTGCATGCTGGGGGGCCTTCTTGGTTACCACCTACAATGGGAAGGTCCCCACCTTCTTCTCCTCCTGACCTTTGTAAAGCAATCTCTCCTCCTGTCCTGTGCAACTTCTAAAGGAGTTGGTTATGTGACTCCTGAATACTCTGGAGGATGTGCTGCAGAACCAGAATACTCTAAGGCATCACAGTGCCTGGTTTATTGACGTCTTGGCTAGCTGGTTACTTGTTACTTCTCAGTTACACTGAAATTTCTCCTACCTCGAGCCAGACTGAGGTAAAATGCAAACAGCATAGTTTATTTACAATATACAAACCAAAAAACAGTTATAAATATTTATAAAAGGTGATGTTGCAGGATGAACTTTCATTGAGAATTAAAAGAATTATTAATGTCCCCCTCTTTTTTAGGAAAATTGTTAGCCATTCAAGGGTCTGTGTATTTTGGCAACTGTTATAGAATGCCTCTACACGGTGGAAATTTTATAAGTATGGTGTGGGTTTGCATGGCAGGGATCTGGTGGAGGAGGGGAGGGCTGCAGGGGTGGCTTCCACAAGAAGCAGATAGAAGCTTTCCTGAGGCCCAACAGAGTAAATACTGGCTGGGCTCCAGGCCAGCCCCACCTCTGACAAAGGCTGAGTCCATCAGCAATGGTCACAGCACCTCTGGGAATTACATTTAAGAGAAAAGAAACCCCACAAGCAGCTGCTTTTTGCCACCAGAGAAGGGAGTGAGGTGATGTAAGAAACTTTGCAGACACCAAGGTCATGAAGAAGGAAGGGAGGAGGTGTTCCAGGTACGGGAGGAGAGATTCTCCTGCAGCCCATAGAGAAGACCATGGTGAAGCAGGCTGTCCCCTGCAACCCATGGAGGATGATGGGGAGCAGAGACCCCACCTGTAGCCTGTGGACAGGCCCCATGCTGAAGCGGATGGATACATATAGAAGTTTTGTGACTGTGTTGAATAGGCTCCTAACAGGATCTTCAGAATGAGAAGAGAGAGGCCCACACCAGAGCAGGTTTGCTGGGGGTGTGTGGGGGGCTTGTGACTCTGGGAACTAGGCTGGNAAATGACCCACGCTGGGGCAGGTGGTTAAGAGATGAAGCCTTGTTGGAAAGGACTCATGTTGAAGAAGTTCATGCAGGACTATCTCCTTTGGGTGAGACCCCACACTGGCGCAGGGAAAGAGCATGAGGAATGACACCCCCCCTCACTAAGAAGGGAAATGATTCTTGATGAACTTACTAAAACCCCCATTCCCTGTTTCCCCCCATGCCATGAGAGAGAAAGCATGAATAAAGTTGAGTCTGCAAAGAATGGAGGGATGGGGGGAGGTGTTTAGGATTTCTTTTTACTTATCTTTACTTCACTCTGGGAGGGGAGGAGGACAGGGGGTTGTAATAAATGAGATGGGTTTTTTAATTCCGTGTTGAGTCTGTTTTGCCCATGACACTAATTGCTGAATGATATCTTCAGACTGTCCAGCTGAAATGGGGAGTGATAAAGTGCCTTTGGTGGGCATCTGGCCCCCAGACACAATCAAACCACCACAAGGTAGATTTAATTTTTTGCCTTGAAATTAGTTTAGTTTTTCATGGAGGAGATAAACCTATCATACCTCTTTATTTTAAAAGTGTCATTTTGCGTTGGTAACATCAGTATTTCCCTGTTAGACTATCTTCAGTGTTTCTCCTGTGTTTGCTCCCTCTTTGGTGAGCATTTTTCGATGTGAAGAGTCTTTGCGTTTGGTATTGAAGGTGAATCCCTGAATCCCTGTAGTTCACAAAACCCAGTACAAACATAAATGGGGAGTTCGTTACTGTTGGCTTTTGTCTGAGGTGAGACATGTTGGAAATTAGCCTCTCCAAGGAACTTCAGACTGAAGGAAGCTGGCTAGACCTTTTCCTTCAAGCCTCTTCAAACATTTATGTAGATATATTTTCAGTGACTAATTGAACACAGTTATACTGAGACCATAATAATTATGACAGTCCATAAAGCTTCACATTCAAATAAAACAGTATGTTTTGAGGATTCAGAAAATCAAATAACTAAGTAACAGTGTGAGCTCGACTGAGGTAAAACAGAGTTGATTGCAAGGAAAATGGTCCAGCACTATCCTCTTCTATTTTAAAAGACTAAGCACAGTGATTAAAAAGCGTCAGCTTTTGCTTTGGAAACAGAAGTGTCAATAGTCTTTGTGCCTTGGGATGCGTGTTAGATACCCACCACACACCAAAGCCTCACGTGAAGCTCGCTGAATGTGCATGGGGAGCTGGCAGAGAATGGAATAGGGAAAATGAGGCATGGAGGGGGAAGCCATGTTCCCCTACATGTGTCAGGCTTAGCACGGCTGCACTGTGGAAGAAATCATGGTGTGCCGTGTGAAATGGGCCTGCAAAGGGCATGACTAGTATTGCCAACAAGGCCCAACGCACACATTTATACTTTACTGGGGACTCTGTCATTGTGAGTGCGGACAACTCTACTATTACTTTATTATTTTTAATTATTTTAGCTTTTTTAATTATTTGCACAAGAGAATGTGCCCTCTCTGTACTGCATCTGTTACAAGAGCGCTTGCAGTTGTCAGGCAATCTATGTTTCTGCCTGTCCCAGTGGCAATGATTTACCCAGCAAATGCAGTCACCCTTAGTCACAAACAGCATTTGTCGACATGGTCTAGTGACTATGAAAAACATAGCACAGAAGCTTATTCAGGTTGTTTGTAGTCTCCTTCTTCCATCCTAGCAATGCCCTTAATACTTGCTGGTTGCCTTTATTTCCTACTGTTTGACTCCAAAGCTGTTCAATAGATAATTATTTTTATCCTTTCTGCAATCTTATTTTCAATAAAATACTTCTAGTGAATGTTGTTAGAGCCAAGCATTAGGGAGGAATATGCATCTATTTAGGTTTTGTGTGGAGATGTAACTGAATGGTTATTAAGGGGTGCTGGTCCCCAAATAACAAGCTCTTAAAATTATGGAGAAACAGAGGCAAGCATGAAATTACTTTTATCACAGGGAAATATGAAGTTATCTGACAGGGAATACAGAGGGGTGCAGACTGCCTAGGAAAGGAAAACTTTAGGTATGGAAGCTATAAGATCAGGTGGAGTGATACTGGTAAGGAGAGTAAGGAAATAGAAGAAGATGGCCATTGTTCAGATATTAGTGGCTCAGGGGAAATGAGTGACAGTTAAATGACTTATTTTTGACAGACACATTATGATTCATAATCACTAGAAACTGTGAAAAAGATATCGGGCAAAATATTATCACATTCTAGTCATTAAATAGGCATACAAACTTGTTTAAAACCTTCAGTTACATTTTACTTATGCAAACAGATAATCTGGGTCTCAGAACTATTCTACAGCATGTGTTATGATGTAGGTGCAAGTATAAGTTCACCAGTGAAGAAGGTATTTTAAAGCTTTAAGAAAGATTGATTTTACCACAGTACTCTCACATGGTCACAGATGAGCAGGACTTGACAGTAAATGAAAGACAAATGAAGCAAAGACTGAAGCTTACTGTCCCTAAGCCATTCCTCTTGAAACAGGCCCTGAACAGTGTCTATGCAGCAGTTACATATCTGGTGCCATCTAAAGAGTTATTCAGAGTAGACTCTTCTCAGCATAAATATAAAATGATATATTAAAAGAATAAAGACTTTTTGACTCTAAAGTATACTAAACTGTACTTCTTAGTAATGTTTTGTACTTCTTCAGCTGACAAAATTTTAACTGAATACAGCGAATCCATTCTTCTATGACTACTTCTCTGTTTTTCTCAATGCAGAAACACTGTGTTTTAAAGGCAATTACAATAAAAGTATTTTAGTCAAAATTACCTTTCCTTTCAACTTGGTTTAAAGAACATCAGTTAAAACTCAGTTTACATTTTAGTTTCTTGGAAGCGAAATCGCTCAGTCAACCTAAACTGATTTTATTTTTTTTCCTTCTAAAAGCTATGAGTCAATTCTTCAGATACATCCAAAATGCTTGGTACAAAAACATGAGAAAAACTTTTAAATTTTTGCATAGCGGAAGTATTACTCTCCTAACTGCTTTTCATGCAAGGCAGGTCTCTGATATTTAAAAAAAAAGTATATAGTTTGCCAGTTTTATACTCCCATCCCCTCAAAAATAAACTGAACCAAACCCCAAAAAACAAAGTAGCCCTAATCCCTAAACATGACAAATACCCTAAGTATCAGAGCAGAAGGTTTCTCAGCTCTACAGCCTGCAGGAGCATACACACTGTGATGCTGAAGACACCAGGGAAGAATGCAAGGCACAGCAGTGGTGGCCAGTTACATTTGAAACTCCTAGAAAGGTTTTAAAAATGAAGATGATGCTCCCGATAATCTCATGTCTTCCAAGTAGAAATGTGTGCTTTTTTGAAGGGCTGGGGGGGATTTGTCAGAAACAGACACTTTTTTTCAGGGAATGACAGTCAAGCTAATGCAACAAAACCTTCCCTACCCACCCCTCTCTGCTGCTTTAGGGAAGGGAGTGCGATTTTCATTCAGCTCCCTTTATAACCTCATAGATGGCATTCATGCGAAGCGATTGTCGCTGGTGATGAGTTAACGAGGAGATTGGCGTGTCGTGGGGATTGGCTGCCTGCTGCATGTTGACAGCACCACCCCGTGGTAAAGCAGAACTGAACAGAGTCCAGCGTTAACACAAAAGAAATGATCGTTTCAGAAAAAAATGTACAGATTGAATAAAGCCATATGGAACTACATTACTCAACAAAGATTTACTTGGAAAACAGTCTGACTTTCAAGCCGACACACAAGAAAAAAAAAAAAAGAAAAGAAAAGAAAAGAAAAGAAAAGAAAAGAAAAGAAAAGAAAAGAAAAGAAAAGAAAAGAAAAGAAAAGAAAAGAAAAGAAAAGAAAAGAAAAGAAAAGAAAAGAAAAGAAAAGAAAAGAAAAGAAAAGAAAAGAAAAAGCAGTACAGAAACAGGTTTGCTTGGGAAAATAGTTTGCAAGCAGACTTGTGTTTTGCCTTGCTTGAAGAATTCTGTATCTGTCTGTGTGTGTGTATATTCTGGGCTGCCTGATAAGCCTTAGCAGTCTGGTCATGTAATCACCTCACTCAGTGTATTTTGAAGAATGTATGTTATCTTTTTTTAAGAAAAAGAGCACCTAGCCTGTTCTCAGAAAAGAGTGTAATTTATGTAAAATTAGAAGAAAAGAAGAAAAATGAGCTTATTCCCGCCAGGAAGGTGATGCAGGTAGAGTGTAAAGAGAAGAATATATTAAAGAGCTAAAGTCCAACATGTACTGATCAAGAAATTAAGTACATTAGCTGCAGATAACTCATATTTGTTGAGGTGGTTTGCAGCCACTAGTCTCTCACCAAACAAATGTGTTTCCTTAGGAAAGAAATGGAAAGGAAACAGAGAGGTTTAAAATGCCATTTCATAAATAAATAAACAAAGGAAATTATATTAAATGCATTTCCACATATTGGTAATTAGAGCTGTAAGCTTAAATAAGTATGTGGGGGCTGTATGCAGATACTAAGTCTGAAATGTAAAATGGGGAATCCATATGTGCTTCTTCAGTATTAAAAAAATCCCTCAACCTAGGGACAAACTGTACATTCCTTTGAAATAACTCAGTCAGCATTTGGTGGCCAAATGTTAAAAGACACCCTGAGCAGACTTCATTTAGCATCTTAATGTTAGAGACACTTAATGTTCATTTGGCCCGTGGACTTCTAAATTAAAATATGAGCAGAAGCGGGATGAAGAAAGGTGACCACCCCCTGGGTCAAGTATAAGACCCTCCTCTGCCTTAACATGGCATCCTACAGGCAATTTTCATCCTCCAGTTCTTAAATGGAACGCAGTCTGAGTGTCCATGGTGGTGGCCAAGCATCCCCCAAGCTTAGCTGTCACTAAGAAGCTCTGAATTTCCACAGCAATGCTTGTGAAAGCCCTGCCTTTCCTTTCTGGTCCAGGTCTGAAGATCAGAGGCTCTCATATTAGTTATTTCTCAGGCTCTTTGCTCTGTATCAATTTATAAAAGCTCAAAGAAAGCTGGAGGCATGAAAGCCCTAGATACTTTGATGCCTGAAACTATTGGCCAGTGCTGCTGAAAAATACATTTAATGTTTGTTAAACACAGGTCTTTGGAATTCCCTTTTCACAGGACCTGTAAGGTCTCTATAATTTACCAAAAAAAAACCCAAACAAAAAATTGCTATGGAGGGAAATTGATGCTGATTGCATACCTTTCTCCTCACAATTAATTAGGAAGAAGGAAATAGCATATCATTACCCTAAATAGTACCTTGTGGACATCTGTCTCCGAGCACACTCTAGCAAGTATGCAGGCTGTGAATACATCTAGTTCTACCTCTTCTGACCCAAACCATTAGCCAAAATTCAGGTCTTGTGCAATTTCCATTAAGCAGAAAAATTGATGATGGGCCTCTTTGAGACCATGGAGGAGGTGGAGGAATAGGGAAGAATCTGTGACCTATGTTGGAACAAGCCCCTGGCAGCACCTGCAGCCTGCGGAGAGAGATAAGAGGCAGAGAGAGAGGGAAGCAGGTTTGCTGGGGGAGCTCGTGACTCTGTGGGGTCCGAGGCTGGGGCCAGCAGTCTGGGTCTGAGAGACTGGGAGACATTTTATGAGTTTATAGCAGTGACCCACACTGGGGCAGTTGGTGAAGAGCTGAGGCCCAGTGGGAGAGGACTTGTGTGGAGAAGGTCCTGGAGGACGGTCTCCTGTGGGTGAGACCCCACACTGGCACAAGGGAAAGAGTGTGAGAAATGCTCCCTCCCGCCTCGCCCCCGAAAAGGAGAACAACTAATGAGGAACTGACCGAAGACTGAAGTCTCCGTTCCCTGTTTCCCCCCCTTTCCCATGTGCCATCCTGGGGAAGAGAAACATCATGAATAAAGTGAAGCCTGCAAAGAAGGGAGGAGCTGTTTGTACTTCTCATTATCCCACTCTGATTTCTCTGTGTGTGTAGTGTAGTGTAAAAAATTAGAGAGTTTTCTTGCCTCTCTGCTGTGTTGAGTCTGTTTTGCCCATGATGCTGATTGCAGAATTATCTCTCCCTGTCCTTATCTCAACTCCAAAGCCTCTCAACATGTATTTTCTCCCCTGTCCAGGTAAGAGGGAAGTGATAGAGCAACTTTGGTGGGAGTCTGGCCTCCAGCCAGGGTCAAACGACCACATCTAGCCATCTCCATGTCTTTCTCACTGCTAGTCCTGTCCCCAGCTGACACATGCCTAGCCGCATGAAGTCAAAGGTTCATCCTGTGAAATCCCTTTAATTGCATAGACATAAAATAGCTCTAAGAAGCCCAATTAAATGTTGGCTTTTTGTTCATGTAGCCGTCATTGAAGGGACAATGAAAAAGATTTTATCTGTAGAGGCAACCAGAAACAGTGACCAACAAATTCAGTCATGTAGAAAGGCTTTTGGTCCGCTAGCCTGTCAACTGCAGCACATTCCCTGATAGTTGATAATATAAGACTATTCATCCCTGACAAAAAACATGTAATATCAATCCTATGCTTTAAGCATGCCTCTGTAGACAGGGCTTTCTCTGGACAAAAGGTTACTTCACCTTGCCATGAAATCTTTACATGCATTATGATTTGAGGTGTCATTAAAGATTAAACCTCCTAAATTTATTCTGGTAGTAAATTAGCTTTAGTTGTTGCCTCCAAGGATGAAAGAACAAATTCCCTTTTAAAATTAAGGAGGCTAGATAAAGGGGTAAATAACTACTGATAGTTTCTGACTTAAATGCGGTTTGGTTTTATTCCATTAATAATTCCTTCTTTAAAAACCGAAGATCTAAATTTTAGTATTTAATATTAGAGGTGAGATCATGCACTGCAGAAACCAAAGAAAGTCCAAAACCTGCTTTGCTGTCAATGAAGTTGTAGTGATTAATCTTATATTCTCAGAATTCTTTTATCCAACTATAACTTGATTGTTCACACTACTTTTTTTATACTGAGTTATCAAGTCTGTCTGCATGACAAATGGTTGCTGTGCCAACCTTTGATCAGCCTTTCCTTGTCCAATGCATGCAAAGAAAATCAGAGGAAAGACATAACTTTCTGTAGAAACTGCGACCTATAAACAACCATTTGCCACTTTAATGAGTGGCATTTGTCCCTCTAAATCAAGCTGTTTCAGAAGAAAACAGGAGAAAGCTGTCAGGTAGCACAGCAACATGAATCTGAAAATTAATTACTTTGTGTCAGAGGCTATTCTCAAGCAAAATGTATCGGGACAGGGCCAAGTCCCTGCATCTCACAACTGTACTGCCTGTTCAGATACTCTAATGACTCATTAAATCTGACCACACAGGGCCTGTCATAAATTCTATAGAGACCTTCGTGAGTGCACCCGAGTGATGCTCCTCTCCCAAAACATGATGAAGGTCAATGCACTCATCACCAGCACTCACTACTTAACACTGCCTCAGGCTGCAATCAGAATGGCAAAGTGTTTGCAGGCTGAAGAAATACTCACAGCTCAGAAAAGGCATCCCCTATCCTCTTCAGGAAAGGATGGATGCTTGGATGAAAGAATTGCATAGCATACAAACTTGACTACACTAGGATAGATGGAATGCCCCACTGGGAAATTCGCTTAGAGTAGCCCTAACTTAAAATATAACTAATTTGTGATTTAGCACTGATTCCAAACAGTCTGTTGAAGCATGATGAAAAGCTCTGGTGTCTGTAAAGTGATACCAAAGACAGGCTACTGCTCCAAACACAAAAAAGACCATGCAAACATTTAGACAAAAGCAGCAGCTGAGGATGAATTTTGATCAGAACTAGATTCTTCTATTTGTAAGTCGCAGGCAGTAGGAACATGAGTGGAGTTACACCATACCACAGGGTGTTTAACGAAGAATCCTGCTGAGGCAGACTTCCAGCTCCCCATACAAAGAAAGGTGGGTAATGCTGTGCTCTGCTTCCTGGAGTTGAGCTGAGTCAGTGACAGGCTAGCTCTGACTGCTACTGCATGGAGACACAGACAGCACTTTTCTTCATTCTTACCTCTCAGCTACATTTGGGGGAGTTATTGCCACGCTAGGCTTCCTACTGAAATATCCTACTATTCTTTCCTAGATGTTAGGAAAACTACTTTTTGCTTGCCCTGCCTAGAGGTTGTCTTTCCCCTCCTTCTTTTTATTCCAGAACAAGTGCTATTGGGAGCTTGAATTTGGTGAGGATGCACCTATCCACATTAAGATAATTCTTAATGTGGATAGGTGCATCCTCACCAAAGGTGGTACCTTCTGATCTGTCAGCTCTCAAAATGCTTTCCACAGCACAGAAGATACATCAAGGCATTGCATCCAAGTTTGTTACTGTTTTATTTTTCCATCCATTATCACATTGCTGCAGTGCAAAAAATCAGGGAAGACACAGTCTTTTCTCCAAGGTGTCTAACGTGGACAGATATGTGATGGACTGAGCACCCAACATCGATCTTCAAGAAAGTGGCATAAGCAGTTGTTCTCCGTGGATTTTGTAATGCTAAAAAGATACAGTTCTTTTTGTGGAGGCAAAGGTGATGGATGCTACTATTAATAAGGGAGAGCGTGTTAAGTATCTTCTGCTACACTGACATTGACCAAATAGAACTCCAGACATTGCAAGAACCACCGTTTCTGTGATTTACCTCTGCCATGCTGGTGTCATGTGTGCGGATTTCTGTTTCCCAGTGTGTTACAGTTTGATTATTTAGGTTTCTGAGCTCCATGTTGGAATATTTAAAGTGAAATCAAACTGGAAGGTCCTTAAATTGTGTATTAAGTACATGAAATCATTTATAATGTTATATATGGATGCAGATACATAATAGTGGCACAGTATATAACAAAGCATGGTATATTTTCTTTGTAACAACTAAAAGAATCTGGCATGTGAAACCTGTAAATCACTACCACCTCAAGTCATCTAATTGACTGCATTTTCCACTATGTACAACATAGCTTCTTATGCCCCTTACGACGTGTGTAGGGCTCTTATTTCTCCTTAGTTGGGATTGGAATCGATGCATTTCATTTTTCCAAACAAATGAGATAGCTTAAATACAAACAAGAGAGTCAACTACCCAGCTGGGCCTGTGAGCATTATTAAAGCATCCTATGGCTTTGATAGTTGTGAACTGATGTGTATTGTATACATGCTGATACAAGGTCTGATACACTTTCAAAAATCAATATAACTTTTTCTTTTATCTTTTGAGGTTCCCAGGCTACGAAAAGAATATTGCTTTGACAGTATTCTGCTGGCACTTTAGAAAAAGTTTTTGATTTGTAGTGGTATAGATTTTATCATATGTCTTTCAGACAGCTTACAATAGCAGGGCATTAACATTTGTGTTCAAGTGACGAGAGAAAAATTCTTTCTCATATTGCTTGTTTATCTTAAGAATGCTGTTTTATTTCTGTGGGGTTTTAAGGAGAGTGACAAAGAACATGACATGGTACAGGAAAATCATAGGACTCTTTTAAGAAAATGCTCATCAGAAAAACCCTAGGAAAGCAGTATACTGGAAGAAAGAAGCAACCTTTTTGCAGCAGGAGAAAGAATGTCCCTTGAAACTAATGTCCCTTGAAAGAGAATGGCACATTTATTTTTTATGAGAAAAGGGGAAAATATATATTCATGTCCAGATATGCACGCATTTTATTAACCAAAGAAATAAGATATTTCTTTTTCTTTATTCTACATTTCTGAGCACTTGGTGGTAAAAAAGTTTAGAGCTGCTTGGAGTCTACTCATGAGGCCCATCATGCTGACAGACTGCATGACATCATATAGCGCTTTCATTTGCTATCTTGAGCTAGCGATAGATGATCAAACACATGGGGTGAAATTTTTCATCTCTTAAAACAACAGTGTTATGGACTCACCTCTGTGCCTAGTTCACGAGGGATATAATTCTGCAAAAGTCATGCATATGCAACTTTACAAGTTAGTAAAAGTTTTAGAAATTGTTGCTCCTCTCCTGCTAGCACCCTGGCTCTGTTCCCAGGTTCTGGAAATACGGTGGCCATCGCGTCTGCCCTCATCCCAGATTCTTGACCACTTTAGACATCAAAATGCTTTGTCAGATATCATTTTTCTTTGGAAAGAGTTTCTAGGGAGAATCAGTTGCAAACAAGTACAAATTCAGCCTGCTGAGAAGGAGCAGACAGAACAGAGAGAATGCATCATTTCAAAAGTACGTTGTCAACACACCATCCCAGTAGGTCTAGTAAGTTGACAGATAGAAAATCCCTCAGTAAACAGACAATTGAACAATTATTTTTCAAGAACTGACAAACTACTGAACTGCATGATATTAAGCAAGAAAAACGACAATGCTTAAGGAGAGTGCATGAAAATGGGGATGTAAGTGAACAGTCTGACATCAAACATTCAGGACACTCAACTCATAATATTGTCTGGTTTGGGTACTGATTGGAAACCAGATTTTTTGAGTCTTCTGAATTTTTTTTTTTTTAATGGCAGTAATTGGTTTTAAAATGAAAGCATTCTTTTTGCGTTTGAATGTATTGACTTCTGAGACTGAATGCTGAAACCCACAGCATCACACTGGAGAGATACTGGTCAGAAGAACAAAAACTCTTTGGCTTCTGGCATGATAGACTACCTATAGAAGTAGTTGTTAGCTAATGACTTACATTGCAAAAGAATCATTTATTATATGGTTGGCTGTATCTGCCATAGCTATTAGACCAGTTCAGCTTCCAGCCTTATGAAAGTGTTTAGGAGCACTTCCTCTATCAGCCAAATCAATATGAAAAGTCTTGCATCCTTGCCTGAGGGATCCTCTACCACACTGCCTTAGATCATACTGGAAAATGAGTCAGAGAAGAGGTCTAGGTTTAAATAGCAATAAACAAAAATCAGCTGCAGATTTTTTAAATGTGACTTGCACGAAGGTCCAGTAGAGAAACAGTGGGAACACAGAATCTTTTACGTTAAGAGACGTGGGGAAGCTATACCGGGTAAAAATAAGGAAAAAGCACCCTCCAGTAACTCCTTCAACACCAATCTGCCGAAGTGCTTTTTGAATCCAGATAGCATCTCTTGCATCCAGAGGTGGTGGTGTTAATGTCCAAAACCTAGAATACTGTATGTTATCAGACAGTAAGATTCATTATGTGGCAGTAAATACATTCAGTTGGAAGTTTGATGTGCTGCCACTTCATAAGTTGAGAAAGATAAAAAAGATGGGCCTGTGAGGGAAAGGAAATATGCTTAAAAAACCCCAAACAACAACCCCAAAACTTGACTATAAATATCAATATTTCCAATATAAATCAGTTTTCAATAATCTGCTGAAATGTGTTGGCATCACTGAAAAGTGAAAAACATTACCCTTCTACGGCTTTTTCTCCTAGTTTGTGTTTTAAAATGTCCTCAGTCACATTTTTATTTATTTATAATCCCCACACTTTTTGCAAGTCAAAATTCCATTCAAAGACTCTTAATAGCTCTATCAGTGCAGTGCTAACTTGGGAGTTTGGCACCTTTGGTGATAAGGGTGAATATGAAAACAGGGTCCTCACTTAAGGGCTACTTCTACCTCTGTGAGATTTGTGAACTTGAGAAGGGTTCCTAAGAGCATTAGGGATATGTGAAAGAAGAAAGACAGGGGATTAGCTAAAGAGACTGCAAGGCTGAAGTTTGTCAAGAAATTAAGCAGATGACTCTCAAGAAGACTGTGGAGCTGGTATAATTCTGACAGAGAAGGGCAGAAGCAGGAGTTTAAGAAGTGAGTCACTATATCCCCTCCCAGCCCAGCTCAGCTCATAAACTGAAAGAAAATGAGCAGCTTTAAAATTAAAGTATGCTGTCAAGGACCCAAACTGGGAACAACTTGTAGGTTTTATATAAATCTTCTTAAGACCTTAGCAGAGACTAGAACTTAAAAGGTTGGAATTATTATATGAGAGATGTTTTTTTACTCTGCTTGGATCCTGAGCTGCCTCAGACCCAAAAGACTTAGCTGTTCAAGGAGAGTATGAAGCAGGTGGAAAGATATAAAAATTATCATAATATCCAGTATCCTTTGAAAAGCAAGTAATTGGATGTTTCAACATTCTTGAAGTTTGAAAACTGTGTTTTAGTGAGTTAGGATGTTAGGCATTTGTCTACTATAGATTGTTTCTGCTTTTTGTTTACTACTATGATAGTTCTATGATGGCACAATAAAAGGTGGAAAGGTGTGAGAAAGTTCTTTTTTTGATAGGGAAACAGCATGCAAGTCGAGAACATTTCTAGCATAATCACAGATCACAGAATGGTTTGGTTTGGAAGGGACCGCAAGGATCATCGAGTTCCCCCCCCCCTTCCACAGGCAGGGCCACCAACCTCTAGGCTTGCATCTAGACAAGGCTGCCCAGGGCCCCACCTAACTTGGCCTTGAACGCCTCCAGGGATGGGGCATCCATCACCTCTCTGGGCAGCCTGTTCCAGCACCTCAATACTCTTTCTGCAAAGAACTTCCCCTGATATCTAACTCCCCCCCCTCTTAATTATCTTAAAATATTTCTTGCTCCTTGACATTACAGAGTTAAGCTGTTCTCTGAAAGACCCACTTCAAGTAAAGGAATAGACATGCAATTACAGATTGTTGGGTGTGTGTGGGGGGAGGGGGGAGCTGCAGGGGTGACCTCTGCAGAAGGCAGCTAGAAGTTTCCCCTAGGATGGACAGAGTAAATGCCAGCTGGGCTCCAGTCTAGACCCACCACTGACAAAGGCTGAGTCCATCAGCAATGGTCACAGCACCTCTGGGAATCACATATAAGAGAAAAGAACTCCACAAGCAGCTGCTTTTTGCCACCAGAGAAGGGAGTGAGGTGATGTAAGAAACTTTGCAGACGCCAAGGTCATGAAGAAGGAAGGGAGGAGGTGTTCCAGGTACGGGAGGAGAAATTCTCCTGCAACCCATAGAGAAGACCATGGTGAAACAGGCTGTCCCCTGCAACCCATGGAGGATGATGGGGAGCAGAGACACCACCTGCAGCCCATGGAAGACCCCACAGGGCAGCAGGTGGAGACACCCATCATATTAAATTGGTATAGAATTTAGGCCATGCTCAATAATGACTTTTCCAATGAACATCACCTGTATATTTTAAAAAGAATCTAGGTTTTCTTTTTAACAAATCCATGCATATCTCTGTGCATGTGCAATAAGAGAGAGAATTAACTACCTTCCATCATTAACAGAAACTCCAAGTTTAAGAGTGGTTGCTTGTATCCCCAAAGGCTTATCCTATTTTAAACTTGACTCATGGAAATCTAACTTTGGAAACAGCACTGGAGAATGGTGATGTTCTGTGACTCTTAAACAGTTGAAGCTTGGGAGTTTATAAGAGCAGCTGTTTCTTTCCTTACCCTGCAAATGCATGCTCTGAACCTTACTGCCAAGAGAATATTACTTGATTTTTTTTCAGGGGGCTCTTCGGTGTCAGAAGAAAAGAAGGCATAGAAAAGGGTATTGGCTTTGCAGACCTCCTCTGACCCTTCCCTTCAGCTCCAAGTTGTCTCAGACTTCATGTGATATAGATTAAACTCTAGACAAAAATGTAATGAACAAGCCTGCCAAATCACTAAGATTCATAGAAATAACATTCCTTTATACTAAAGCAATGATCACTTTTTTATAAACCAAGCTGTTGAACAGGCAGCTCCAAGAACAAAGATTTCTGAGGCCTCCAGCGCTCTGACAACAAAGAGGACACTTTTGTGTTGTCCATAGTTCAACTGCAGCACTGTGAAATAAGGGACCAAGTTGGTGTTTAAAGCAAATATTTTTGAGCCTTAACAAAATCCTTCTCTCCTCATGGAGGTTCTCCTTATGGTGGTGTTCCTCATATTCTACATTGCCATTAAGAAAACTGTGCTTCTCTCAGAAAAGATACACAGGGAAACGAGATGGCAAGGCCTGAAAAAAAACCAGTTTCCCACTTTTTCATTGGACAGCGCTGTGTTCAACCAAGGATCACGTGAATGTGACTGTAGAAGAGCTCTTACTTATGCTACTAAATTCTTCAGTGCTAGTTCAGTAATACAGTGAAGAAAGTGATGCTGAAACCTGAAGCTGAGAGCTATTTGGTTGCTCTGGCTCAGAATATGTTGCTTCCCTGTGAGCCATTCCTCTGACTTCCACTGACTAGGATTTTTGATGTATAGATCTGTTTTCCAAATTCACTATGTCATTAGTGGAAAATGAGATAGTCTTTGCTACAATACTACTGGTGCAGTAATAAAAACACAATTAAATTGAATTTTCAACATTAATTTTTAATGAATCAATGTATATTCATAGTGCAAGGAATATGCTAACTTAGACAATTCTAAGAGTGGGGGAAGACATAGGTCTTTCACTTCTAAATGAATTAGGAAAATTCTGTGTCAAAACTGTACTTGTACCATAGTTGGTTTAGTTCCTCTGTCCTTTCTGGTTTGTGTTTGGTTCAACTACCACCAATCAACTGTGCTCATAACTGAGTATAATCCATTCCCTTCATCTAGCTGTTTGCAAGAAATGTAGGCATCACAGCATTTTTTCACACTACTGTTACATCAAATTAAAAAGGAAGAATGGGAATGGAACTGCTTCTTCGCAGTAAGACAGCAAAAAGGTAAGGAAAGGACAGCAGAAAGTAAATTACCCTCAGAGTCAGATTTCTTTCTAAACTCTCTCAAAAAAAGACACCACAGATCTACCAGTGCACTTGTCAGAAGTGGCCTAATAATTTCAACATCCTTTTTCCTAAAGGTACTTCCACAGATAGGAGCATTAGGGCAATTATGGGAATGCACTGGTAACAACTGAAAGCTCACAGTGATTTCAGATAAATGAGGAAAGATACGTGAAAGAAAACCCAACCTCCTCTTGAAGCACTACTGCTGTATAGCATTATTTTTATCTTTGATTCTCTGGAGCTTCAAGAAGAAAACACCATCTGCCAAGAGCATAAACAGAGCAGGGAAATAAAACTATCTGGAAATCAAAGCCCTCTTCTGTAGATAGACATGTCTTCAACCAACTTCTCTGATGCTTTCAGCTCCCCTTTAACGTAGTTTCCATATTAATTCCATGCAACAACTGACTGCTCAGTAGAGCTCATAGTCATTCTCTTGCTACACCTTATATATTTAAATTAAAAAAACAAGCAAGCAAACACCAAAAAACCCACAAAAAACAAAACTCCAAAAAGAACAAAAAAAAAACCAAAAACCAAACACCAAACCAAACCAAACAAAACCTACTTCGCTCTTTTCCAAGGAGTTAAAAATTTTCAGAACATTAAATAGCCTATAACTTCCATTTTTTGATGCATGCTTTCCCTCTCTTCCAGAGAAAGCTCCTTTCTCAGATAAAGCAGAAGTTGTGACAATTGTATATAAGTTGTTAAAACCACTATTATCTGTGTATGCCATATCTGACTATTGTGGAGGGATATCCACAAGGTTGACATGAGGAGGAGCAGAAGGAGGGAGTCTTCTATCAGCAGGAAAGTCCAGTTTTGGCTAGAGAATGTAGTATAAATACATAGACAGTGTCTACACAGAATTTTGAAGGGCATGGTGATTTTAGTGAGACATTTTGCTTCATTAGACGTTTCTCCTCCCCAGGATGGCACAGGGGAAAGGGGGGGAAATAGGGAATGGAGGCTTCAGTCTTTGGTCAGTTCCTCATGAGTTGTTCTCCTTCTTGGGCTGGGGGGGGGGGGCATTTCTCACACTCTTTCCCTTGTGCCAGTGTGGGGTCCCTCCCACAGGAGACAGTCCTCCATGACCTTCTCCATGTGAGTCCTCTCCCACAGGGCCTGAACTCTTCGGACTGTGCTATTGCAGTAAGCACATTTATCAATGGCAATTCTGACCTCTTTATGTCTGTTGCTTCAATAAACTTTCTATGAATTTGAATTTTGCAAAACTGTCTCAGTGAAAGTCTTTCTGGGGTTCTCACAGGCAAACATTAACTGATGTGTGGTTACTTATATATATTCTTTTAGACATGAACTAATGACCAGATCTGGGACTAAGACTGCCCCTAGGCACACCTCAGCTCCTCTCTGAGAAGGATTTTAGAAAGCAAGGGGGTCCTTTCTGAACCTCGTCACCCAACTGGAGGGCCCCCCTCAGCCACACATCAGACTCTTACCCTTTACGTGACAGAAGTATATGGCATACTGGTTATATTTATTGACCTCGCTGATGTTATAGAGGTAAAATTTAACAAATGACAATTATAAGATATGCTTCTTATACCTAAGGCAAATAATGGGGAAGCAGACAGAGAAATAAATGTTATGTTCTTTTATGTTAAGAATAGAAAACTGGTAGTCAGTTGTCTGTTGGTCCCTGACCTGTGATAATTTAACTGGCATACAGTGATACTTTTGCCTCAAAGGGTTATTCTTGAATGCCACATTAAACCACTGTTGCAAATTCTAGATAGCCCAGAAATGCCCCAAAACCTGCTGCATACACCACTCCAAACACACACACTACTACTCACTCAAAGCTACATCAGACTCAAAAGGCCGATATGATCCTCTCTTTTCCTTCCCTTGCCCTTTGTAATACTCTCTGCTGACACCTTAGTCTAATGATTGTTTTATTAACATGCTTTACTCCTTCCCCTAGTCCATCTGATATTCTCCACTGTTTTATTACCAGAAACACCCGAAGTTACACAGAGAAGCAGTGCTTTGGTAGTATGTGTTGGGGTTTTCCTTAGTAAAGATTTTTGAGACTTTTTGCTTTTGTTTCTCTTCCTCTTCTCTGCCCCTGTTTGCCTGTCAGCTTGAGAAAGAAATGCATAAGATAGCATGGTCTCGGACATTCTCTTCCCGAATCCCTCCTGAAACAACAAGCTCTAGCATAACATTTGAAAAACAGTGTTATAACTCCATGTTGTGGTTTAGCACAGCCAGCAGCTAAAACAACTACACAGCTGTTCACTCACTCCCCTGCTACCAGTGGGATTGGGGAGAGAATTGAAAATGGAGAAGAAAAATACAATTAATGGAATGACATAAAGAAAGTTTAAAGAAAAGGAAGCTAATAAAAATAAATAATATTTAGGACTTATAAATATTAAAAATAATAGTCTATACAAAACAAGTTATGAACAGCACGATTGATCACCCTCCAAAGTCTATGCTCTGCAAGACCATGAGCTTCCCTACCTCCCAAGCCCTGCTAGTTACATACAGAGCATGACACCATATGGTACAGGATATCCCCTTGGTCAGTTTAGGTCAGCTACCCTGGATGTGTCCCCTCCCAACGTCTTGGCCACCCTGGCCTTCTTGTTGGCGGGCCAGTGTGAAAAGTGGAAAAGTCCTTGTCTGCTTGGCAACAACTAAAAACATCAGTTTGCAATCAACATTATTCTCATCCTAAGTACAAGACATAGAGCTCCACCAACTGCTAGGAAGAAAATTGACTCTCTCCCTGCTGAAACCAGGGCACCTCATAATTTTTCTTAAATTCTCTTTCTTTTATCTTTGTTATTTACAGAAGTCTGAGATATGCTCTAAGCTAATGTTGCCATGGTGTTGTCACAGATTGGGTCTGGCATCCTCCCAAGGAGATGTGTGGGTAGCTCTTTCCCAAAGTTTAAAGATGCACCACTGACATTTTTATCCCTCTACAACCAAACTATCAAACAGATTTAATTGAGTAGCGGTCAATCCAACATCTGTCTTGTGTACATTGTGCCTGGATAAACACTGATATATTCAGCACTGATATATATTCTGATGCCACCATTCTAAATTCATATATTTTATAAACCGAGAGATTGTAGATTAGAATCCATGGATTAGCTGGGCATATAGATTATGGTTTTTTACTTTTTTTTTTGTTGCAGGTGGTTAATCCTCCTGATGATGATTATGATTTTTTTCTCATCTGGTCCTCTATTTAACCAACATACATTTTTACAAAAATGTTTTTCACCTTCCTTACCCTGGAATTCTAACATTTCAGCAAATTTTTAGACAAAACTATTTCACAAAATATTTTATTAATTAAAATAGTTTAACAGTTTACAGCACATTGACAGAGGGCTTGTCTTTTTGTTTGTTTGTTTGTTTGTTTTTGGTAATATATCACATTCTCACAAGCTGTTGCAAACATTTTAATTTAACGACAAACCCCAAGAATTTCAACCCTATTTTCTGAAAACAAGGAGAACTTCACTTATATTTTTGATAAAACCATATCTTAATAGAAAAGTCTCTAGGTTGTAGTGCTTTTAAAAATAGAATCTAGCAAAACCAAGATAATAACCAAACATTTGCTCTGCAACACTATCCATTTCCTTATGGCTTGTGCATTAAAATATCTGCCTATTTTTGTAATGCAATCTAATTATACTTCATATGAAATGTTTTTCACTGACTAAATTGTTATGGAAAGCAATAGTTCACTATCACCTGCCTTTTTGTCCTCAGTGCTGTTTTATATTCTTGTCTACAAGCTGAATTTATGACTGAAATACTGTAAGGGTGTCTTGCCATGAAAAAACATATACTAATTCAAAAACTGGTATTTTAATCTCAATTGCACCTGAAAAAGTGGCTGACATATGGTATTACATTTGACTTCTGCTCTTTTAACTTTTGACCCTTGTATTTAAACATTAGCTCTCTTACTTATCTATAGCAATCTTAGGCTTAGCATAAACAGAGAACACTTTTAATAGGATCTGACTGTTAGAACATAGTGTTTAAAAATAGGTGTGTCTGCAAAACAGCTAAAATTTTCAGCATTTTTCATACTAGCGAAAGTAAAGATTTAAAAATCGTGAAGTCTGTAAACATCACATTGAAAGCTGCTGGTGGGGAAGATGATATAGTCACAAACATCCTCACTGTATTTTTATTGATGAGATAGGTGAAACACTACAAATTTTGCTGGCTTTTGATGATTTTTACTGACGTCAGACATTATGTTAATTTTGCATCAGCTTGTGTACTTCAGTATTATCACTGAACACTGTTGCTAGAGGCAACTGGCAGCAAATGTGGTCTTACCTATTTTCTTTCTCTGTCATAGTCCCTCTCCTGTGTATATATATATATATATATATATACATATATATATATATATATTTAAAGAATTTTTGCAATTCAGCTGAGCAGTATTCTGCAAGTCAAGTACTGCGCTGGGTACAAGCATTCAGAATTTAATTAAACTGTTCCCAAATCACCCCCTTATAAAGGCAGGAGTTACTTGCTTCAGTTTATTTTGTTGCAGTCACTGCTGGTTTAAGTTGCTGCATCCAGTAGGAACTGTTTCCTCAAAAGGTGGGCAATGCAACCTTCTGTGCAGCTGCTCTCCCAGGTTTTTTTGACCAACCTGAGATCCTACATAAAGATAAAACAGATATTCTGGCAGTTGTCTCTACATGGTACAGAGAATTTGGGTGGGTTTTATCGTGTTCAGATTCAGGGCGGAACGTCAGCTGTATTGGAGCCTGCAGCAATGGACAAAACAAGAGAGAAACTCTGCAGACAGATTGAAAGAAAACAAGAGAAAATGCATGGAGAAGGCTTTGCTCAATAGCTTATGGTGGAGTGAGATGTAAAATCTATCCATATGTACGAATAGCCTGGAAATGGGATGGTTGCTGATGGACATCTCTTTTTCCTTGGGACATTGAGCATAAAAGGTTGAATTATTTATATGCTTAATTTTTCAGGTGGCAAACTTACCGAAATTAAAACAAACTAAAAGATTAGTACAAGCACTGAAAACGTTGCATTGAACACATTGCATTGCATTACTTATTGTTTGTTTCCCAGGACCTTTTAATCTCCCTACAACTTGCTGATTACATAATACTGTGACACTGGAGCAGAAAATGCCTTCATTAAGTTCGAGAAGGCTTTGTCTTTTACAAAGGAAAATACAAGAGTGTCCTAGGTGTAGGTGGCATGATGCAGGCTGGGCTTGAGGAGGAGAGGGAGGGATGGCCTGAACGGGTGGCCTCTGTGAGAAGAGACAAGGGGCTGCTCCATGCCAGACTCAGACAGTTCCAGGGAGCACCAAAAATGGAAAGAAACACATTTTACTCCTCATGGCATTATAATTAGAGTGATGAAAGTCTGATAATGGATCTCTGACTTCAAAGGAAATCACAGCAAGGAGGCATCCGCAAAGGGTACTCTGGTTGTGATACAGTTTTTGAGTTGTCCTCAAGTGCCAGTGCATAGCATGTTGCATGGCTGCAGCTCTGTTCCTGTTCTTGCAATCTATCATTTGGAAATAGAAAGAAAAAAATCATCTTTAATTCTGATAATCTAATTTTCTTCCTTTGTGGTTTTTCATAATTCAAATCTGATCAGCTGAAAAGTGGCATTAAAATGGTGTGCATCTCATCATTCAATTCAAATCACTGCTTTCCTGTTAGCTCACTGGGTGGCAAGATATTTTGCAAAATTAACGTTGCACTTAAACATCTACATCAAGAAACTTCTATCTACCTAGAAAAGATGCCAGGACTGCATTGGTCCCCAGAAATTATTGCAAAGGGAAAATCAAAGAATGAGATGTTCAACTTATTGTCACTTATCCTACTCGCAGTTGCCCAAGTCTACAGAAGGCATTTCTAGCCCAATTTTGCAATCAATTGAAGAACTCCCAACTTTGGTTCCAGGAAAGATTATGTGCTTCCAGGAAAGTTATTTAGTATTGTAAAGTTAAACACAGCTTTTCAAGACTAAATCCTTTGTTCTGTTCAAATTAATTTCTCTATGTCCGGTTTTAACTGCCTACATTGAGCTTTGATATTCACTTCAGCAGAAAAAAACCTCCCTACATAAAAATCAGAGCTATTTCAAAGTCAAACAAAAGAAGAATTACAAACAAGGTTAAGAGTATTGGGTAGGGGTTGTTTTTTTTTCGGGGGTGGGGGTGTGTCATTCACACAAGTAGCTTTGGCTGGTTTTAGTGGCACTCCTCATAGAATCAGCAATCTCATGGCTTGGATATTGCAGGTGACCGTGATATCAGCTTATTTAAAATGCGGGTTAGGAATCCGAAATATTTTCCAAGATATATTTTCGAAGATGCATTTTAAACTGTGTTAATCTTTGTTACTTCTTGGAGTTAAAAATGAGTTAAAAATGTGAAAGCCCAAAAGTACAACTCCTTGTCAGCTTCTATTATCCAGGAATTTAAACTATTTTAAATTAAGATATAATGGTATTCAGTACATCAGGAATAATTAGACTGCAGTTACAAAAAGAAATCTTTTCTATAGTCCAGAATGAAAAAAAATATTTTGAAACTGGGTGAAATATAATGAGTAATGCACACTGCAGAGCAAGGTAGCCTCAGCTGCAGTGCTCAGTCACTCAGTGGTTCCAAAAGAACAGTAAATGGACTGCTTTGTTGATATAGATTTCCTTTCTCTCCCCCTCCCCTCCTTTTTTTCTTTGATAAGCATGTATCTGTGTCAGCAGTTGTGTTAAAGATGGGATGGATTTATGTCTTTTTTTATTGGGCTGATGCTCCTTAATTTATGGGGGAAGGGGGGGCTAGGGGTGTGGTATTTATAGGGTTTGTAGCCTCAGAATAAGATATCTGTTAGAATTTGAGCCCTGTGTCTGCACATAGTTACACCCCTTGCCTTGCTTTGTGTCTCACCTGAAGCAGACACTTTCTACTCCTTCACTCACACCTTCCCTATGGACAACTAGATTTGTAAGTGGGACTTTCCACATGCCTCAGTCTTAACCGATGTGGAGGCAAGATCCCATCCAGACACAGAAGGTCCCATGTGCATCATGCTCAGCACTCTAGAAATAGCCCTGGGTATCTAAGCAATGCAGATAAGTGCCAAGACCTTGAATTTGATTTGATATTCTATGGGAAGCAATTCTAAAGAGCAAAGAGCGAGCTTAACATGCTCCTGGTAACGGTGCTGCCAATAAGATGTGCAGTTGTATTCTCTAGTGACTGGAGTTTCCCGAGTGTTCTGCTGCTTGGGAGTAAAAATTCAAGGCCTCAAAGAAAGAATGTTCTTTTGGGAAATGCATACACAGGCACATAGTAGCTCTGTAGCCTGAAGAACTGGTCAAGGGGAAATCTCTCATAGTTTCCCACTAAGCACAATGCTGAAGCTTCACCTTTTAATTGCACCTTGTATTATATGAATTTTAAAAAATGCAGAGACTAAACACGCTAGGTTTTGTTTGCCATTTCAAATTGTTTCTAGTTAAATCTTTGGAAACATCAGATGACTGGAATATCTGATGAGCCTGATAGGTAAGAATGGGTTGTTGTTTTCATCTAAGAGTGATGTCATTGCTACCTATTTAATTGTTTTGCAGCATGTGCTCCTTGGAGAGCTGCAAATGGAAATACACACACTGCCCAGCAGGATCTCAAGGAATAAGGAATGAATCTCAGAGTACCCGAATAAGGGCCCTTCGCAGAGCCATGATATATTAAGTAATTCTCATTTTCACAAATTCTTGATATAAAACTAAAAAAATCCATGGAAGTAACTACAAGGCAGTTCTACCAAAGTCACTCCAGTACCCAGATTTTTCTTCTATGTTTTATTTCTCCCAACAACAAGCTAAAAATAAACAACCCAAACCCATCACGTCATAAGAATGTATTCAGCCCTGTTACCAGTGTGGTGGTTAGGCAGAGAGAGCAAGGGAGTGCAGCAGAGAGTACAGAAAATGATACGTGATTTGAGTTATAAAACTCAGGCCTATTTAGCATCTATGTGCATAAAAATGCCTTTTCTACATTTGAAAGCATAGAAAACGTTCTTTTTAAGTTACAGAAATATAAGCATTGAGTTACTACACTTGAAATCTCCAACCAAGGTGAAAAATGTGTGGAAGATGGGAGTCAAGTTTTGATTAATAGTCCGGAAAATAAACAACCAAACAAAAAAAAATCCCTATTATCCAGTGTTACAGCTCTTACATGTCATAAATGTCTGCATTTATATTTATAATAATTGCCTTTGGGTTAGAGAAAAACAAACGGGCGCTCCTCAGCTAGCATTGTGCTGCTGTTCAGACTGCCCAAGTTCACTACATTGACCATCAGGCTATTTGGTATTGAACCTGCAGCCCGTCAAGCTCAGAAGTCAAGAGTTTTATCTACCAGGTGACAAATAGTCATGGAAAAGAAGAGAATCCAAGACAGCCCTTGGAAGTAAGTACTGACACAGAGCCAAGGCAGTGCCAACATGTTGGCAAACATGTACTTGCAACAAAAGCAAATTCAGGAACATAGCTGCAAAGCTCTTAATGCATTCCTCAAACATGTCGTAGAAACATAATTCATCCTAATAATGTGTGGACTGTTTCTCTTGCGGTTTCCATCAGTCTAAAGGGCACAGATTTTATAACACCATTCTCTGTCTGATATGTTCTAATTTTTTTTTCTATTCTAGAGAATCAAAATGCAGCCTTATTTCTATCACCAACACTCTCCTGAAACATTGTGTACATCCACTAATCCTGACATCAGGGTCGTGTCTCAGTTTTGTGTTTAGAAGAAATCCATGAATACATTCCCATTCCTCCAAAGACCATTTGTAGCTTACCTTCAGTCTCCCTTTGCTCTTAGATGTGCATTTTCCTCGAGTTCCTTCGAGTCTTGCTAGCCTCTCACTGAGATCACTTAAAGCAAAGATAGGTAGAGATAAAACATACACTCTTATTAAATAATTCTCCATAACAAAATAATCCAGAATAGTGGTACAGAGATTGACTTCTCCCGTCAGCCAGAAGATCATGAAGTTACTGAGAAAAGAGAACCTATATGGTAAGAAGGAAAAGAAAATCCAATGCTCTGAGATAATGAAAACTTCTGCACTGATGGATTCAGACCATGCTCATGATATTTGGCGTTGGCTGACTTCTCTTCACACTTCTGTTCTGTGCTGTCAGCCAGGTAGATCCTTTGCTCAGAAGTTTCCGGTTTTTACCCCTAGCTGTGCATCTGTGAAAAGTTCTCCATGATGTAGCATTTTCACTAATCTCAGAGCCAATTTCATAGCACTGAAAAGTTCATAATATGATAAAGGAAGAATCTAGTAATGATATGGGTTTAAAAAAAAATACATGGACAAGCCTCAAGCTTCTCAATGACTAAAACATATTTTGAGGGACTTCCAGAGTTATGTGAATATGCATCACATTTTGCCACAGGCATTGGAGGAACATTTGCAGTTAGAATAACACCTACATATTATGAAACCAAAATAAGTAGAAAGGTGTTGGTTTTTCAGGGTTTTGACTGCATGGTGTGGCTGGTAGCTTCAGAGAATGAGCAAGAGGATGTGCTCCCATCACAGTCTGGGCATAATAATGGTGTTGTTACTTAGTAAGAGTTGCTCAAGTGAAAGCTGGATACAGAAGTCATTCACTATTTACAGAAAGGTATAAACAGAAGAAAAAAAAATGTTTCCCACGCATTTTAAAAACCATACCATTTTACATTTAAAGGTGGACAGCAATGTTTTGAGAACTCCCCCATGGTGCATGTGTGCAGAAAAGGTGAGGTAAAACAAGTAGTTTCTTGTCAGAAAAGAATGTAATTGCTGTTGGTGAACAAAATTTTGGTTAAAATTTTTGCAACCTGTCACATTTCCACTTTATAATTTCACATATGACACTGAGGACAAAGAAAGATCTTGCCCTTAAACTGTTTCTTTTATTCACTTTCATTGCAATTCATATTTTCTCTCTGGTAACCAATCAGACATTAGAGGATACATTCTGACTGCTATCATCTTCTGCACAGACTCTTAGTGGAACATTTCTTTTGAAAAACATGGTGGAGAGACAGGCTGCATTCGTGATTGTTTTCACTATGGAAACGATACAATTTGTGATCCCTTTCTTAAAAATAATATGCATTATTTTAGTAAACACATTTAATGATAATACTTAACAAAAACCAAATGAATATTTTCTAGTTCAGCAAAACCAGCACAAAAAATGGATTACATTTTTGGAAGATGAGATGGCATTTTCCCTCTCGTTTCTCCGTAAATATCGAGCTAAACTATTCAGGGCGTAAGATGGCTGAGATGATGGTAAGTGGATCTGATTGCATTATGATGGGGGGAAAGAAACCCACGCAAATTCTAATCATCTCTGCCATCAAGGCTTTCAGGGTTTCTTTTTCTTGCTTTTTGTTTTTGTGTGGTGTGTGTTTTTTTCTTTTGTGGTTTCTTTTCAAGATAATTCTCTTCCTTGCCCCCATCCTTGCAGCCTTTTAAACTAGGGCTAGGGAGTAACTATATTACCCTGTTAGCACAAACCAGAGCTCCACCTTCTGTGCTAGTATCTTGCTATGCTGCTGTTTGTGCTGTTAATCACAAACAAAAGCAGACACTTTGTTCACAGAGTTCAGGTTTTGATCAGGAGCCTTGTCACATTTTCTGTTTCTACTTCAAATCGCTTCACAAGGGAGCTCTGTGGGACAGGATCATGTCCAGTTGTCTGGTGTGGGTGGTAACACTGTGTCAGGCTGGTGATGGAGAGCAGCATTGCCCTGCAATGTATGGGAGTGCCAGCGATTTCAGCCTCTGACCTACGGACTTGGGTCAGTCATTTTCCACTGCACAGCACAGCGATGCTGTAACTCCATCCCCCAGGAGCAGCTGTTGGAAGGTATAAAAGAGCCATAAGACTCTTCAAAACCTGAGCACTACTCCTTTATTGCTATGCTTCAGATTCCCGACCTTATGAGTGCCTGCAGGGTGTGAGCTGGAATCTCCCAAGCAGAAGTAGCTGTTAAGGGGCACTGTCTGTAGGTGGGATCTCCAGATCCGTACAAGTGTTTAATCTGGGCTGTTTGCTCATGTCTATCTAACAGCCAAACATGTTTGTTAATAAAGCCATATGAACAGAGGAATGAATTATGACAATGATGTTAAAGTGGAAAAAATCATGCAAAGGCAACTTTTTGCAGCCTTCTAAGTAGAATTGTATTAGTGGGAATTTAAAGCAGTACAGGTTTCTGTTTTATTACAACAAACATTAGTATGAGTGTCTGTACACACTGTGCATGTGTAAAACAACATTATCTTCAAGGGTGTACCATTATGCTCTAAGTGCTGGTATTATTTTAAAAGAAACCATATTGCTTTTAACATTTTCATTATGTATAGAAGCCATAATGAGGAACAAAGCTGTGCCTGCTAATATGTCTTTTCTGTATTTTCACAAAGCAGAATTTTAAGCATTTACACAATAAGTGTTTATGTTCAGGAATTTTACTTTGACAACACAAATACTTTAAAACGCAGTTGGGAAACACTTTAAATCAGAGCCTAGAAATAAAATGCAGTTGTTTTACAGCCTGAGCTTTTGTTGTGCCCTACACAAATCTACCAAATTATACCTGCTTTCACCTTTCTGTGCTTGTCTCTCTGATCCCTGTCTGAAGCACGGCTAACCCAACAAAGCACCTCACTAGCGTGGCAGTGAAATGATCGGTGTCTATTTGAGGAAAATGCCTGAAAGCCTCAACTGTCCAAACATGTACCCAGCCTCAGGTTTTTAATCCCACTCTGCTGATGGCTTAACTGTTGCTTCTGAAGAGGAGTTTGCAGCACAGAGAGAAGGAAAAGGCCTCACAACAATCTGCACAATCCTACATTATTTACTACCTATCTATTCAGCACAGCTTCAGCTAGCAGGGAGAGTTAAGGCTGAGAATGAGAGATGCGTACTGCTGCTGTGAGAAATGTAAATAAGATTAGAGTTGCCAGTCCCTGCTGAGAGGTAAATTTCTTTTCCAGAAGCTGAACACACCTTTTCTTTGAAACGGTATCTTTGTTCATGGGAACTGCTAGTCTGCATCCATCTGCCACACTTAAACCCTGGACCTTGTAAATAATCTCTGCTCATTGAGCGCAGCTATGACAAAAAATGTAATGTCTTCTTGTTCTACATGTCTAGGAACTAATCTTCCCTTGGAAGCAAACCTGTGGTCTGTCACCCTGAGTTCCTTTTCATTTATATACTTATTTTGCTCAGCGCAGAAGAAGGTGAAGAGGGGAGGCACAAGGGGGAAATCACAGAGTAAACAAACGGTACCTAACAGCCAGGGTGATCAGCCTGTGAGTGCAGACGAATGCTGTCTTCTGCTACAGCTCCCCTGATGTACTACTGCTGTTCCTGCATTGCTGATGGGACTCATAAGCCAGTGGGGGATTCCGGTGTCACATGCACCAGTGCAACAGATAGAGCTGTCGCGACCGGCGATCACGGGAACTATCTGTTTGAGGATGTGGTTTCAGATCTAAAATTCACTACGGCTGCCCACAGCCATCCTTCAGTATGCTCTTCAAGTGGATTATATTGGAGAGCTCTCACACTTCAGCTAGATCAGGAAATTCTTGTCCAAAGGGCATAAGAGAGTAGTTCTCTGGTAAATACAAGTTTTCATGTTCGGGTTGTTAATGCAGGGTACGCTTTTCTTTCTTGTCCCCGAAGAAAACAATCTGAGAGATCACCACCCTCCTAAAATTCAACATCATACTGAAGCTGTTACGCTGCATCTGAAATGCATAATAAATGGACTTACTTGGATGACATTTAAAGGAAGATAGAGATAGCGTGTCTCTCCAGGCCTTTTGGGAAAAGAGGGTTTGTAATGGACTCCCAAGATTTTTGCTTGAGGATAGTTTGTATTTAAAAGCCAGGCATGCCACACATTTTACACAATCAAGGCTGACTTATGAATACCTCAATTATCAATCAACATAACGGGAATCCATACTCTGCAACCTGTGAAATAATTGGCCTTTACCACAGAAGCAGATATAGAAGGACTGGAGAGAAAATAACTAATGGTTGTTATAAGTAATCTCTACAGGTAATGCCTCTTTTTCTTTTTCCTCTGCAAGCCTCCAGGGAAACTAATCCACAGAAAGCCCTCTTCTTCCCATTTGTCTACATGGATGCCTGGAGTCTTTGTTGTGCAGTCCTGGCTGCATGATGTCATGCTGTTGCATGGCCAGATATACTCCTCTAACACGGCCAGATGCAGCTCTCTCCATAACTCTCATAGCCTGAAGCCTTCTTCCCATCTTCTTGCTGGGATAGCTGTCCTAGGGAAGATGTGCCACTTCAGTCATGCCTTCTCCAGCCTACTTGCAGCCATGTCTTGCTTGTAATTCATCTTGGGGTGAGTCTCTTGCTGAGATTTTTAAAGATGCAGAGCTGTGCGATCCAGAGGAAGCTTGTTTTCTGCCTAAGGCCATGAAAATGTTGCCGTTAACTTCCACCGTGTTCTGAATATTTATAAAAGATTAGATTTAAGATGAGATAGTGATAGCAGCTTCTGAGAAGTACTAGAATTGCTCACAGTCATCAAAAACACTTCTTGCTATAGAATGTGTGCTGATTCTCCGTTATTTTACACTCAGTGAGTGTTCCTGGATAGGTCATCAATGTCACTGACTCAAAGCACATGCTTTTCTTTTTCGCCTTGGAGCGACTGAGACATTGCCACCGGATGATTGCCACGATTCTCTTTTGGGAACTTCTGTGGACTCACATGTGAAATACATGTCTGATAGGTATACAACTCCGCAAGCTTGTGCAAACCCACCAGGTCACATGTCAGGCCACTGAAATAAGCGGATTAATCTTTTCCCTGCCATGAGTTGCACTACATCCCCTTCATCCTCACAGGGAAGCCAAACTGAAGCGTGACACCAGTGAAGAGCTGCACAGCAAAGCACCCATCCCCCTTTTTTTCTTCACACAGAATGAGAAACCTCATCCCAGGGTGAAATCTGTGCATGGCCCTGGAACACACACACACACAACCGAACCCCAGACGCATACCCCCAGATGCACACCCCTCAACCCTCCCCACGTCACCCCGAAACACACGCACGCACACACCCACACCCACCCG
>VXBZ01005949.1:4874-69077 GCA_013399135.1 Heliornis fulica | reverse complement strand
GGCGGGAGGCGGGTATGGAAGGCAGGGAGAGGAATGAATGAGCTGCCTAAGTTCTCCGTCTGCGCGCACAGCCAGGGTAGGGAGAAAATAAACTTCACAAATGTTTTTAAAGGCCGATTGGCTTTTTTTGTTTTTGGTTGTTTTTTTTTTTTGCACTAGTGGGGGAAAGAAAGTTTGGGAATTGTGTTCATATACACAGCAGCATCAGATTGCCATTAACATCTCATTAAGTCTAAATGCACTTAGGGACTGATCCAACGGCCGTCAAGCTCGATGGGAGACTTTCCATTGCCTTCAAACGGGGTTTGGATCATGCTGTTAGTGATTGGCAAAAGCTCATATTAACAACAACAAGAAACAAAAACAACCCCCAAAATAATCCTGACATTGCCTAAAAGGCAGTAAAAGCATTTCCACTCCTTCTTCTGGGAAACCCCCTTTCCAGCTGATCAGATATAATCACAGCAGCCACTTCTGTGGTGAAAGCATCCTGTCAGGCAGACGATGAGGTAGCTGAGATGTGAATGCAAATGGCATTTTCATTTTATCAAAATGGGAATGGAAACCTCAGTTTTTATCATAGTGAATTATCCGTAATAGCAGAGCTAAACCTGAAGTGATCAGAAGTTAATTTAAATGCTGTGTAAATACTGTTTTAAAAGGGAGACAGATAAAAGCACCTGAAATCTAGCTCAGGAAAAGCATATGCCTGCTATGATAACACTTTACACAAGTCTGGTGCCCTAACATAAACTAAAACAACTATAGTGAACTAAATTAACTAAAATAGACTTTAAACGGTCAAAATTACTGTGCAGTTTGTTGTGCACAGTACATGATATCACTAATGGTTCTGTTTTCATGTGTGGAAATGAAAAGCAATACATTAAAAAAAAAAAAAACTGCCTTCTACAGGTTCAAATTCCTTGATCTTCATTTACTGGAAAAAAAAAAATTAAAAAAAGCTGCTTCTAGCAGAGGCTCAAGCTCTGAGTAGGTTTCTTACTCAGCTGGCCTTAGCTGGGACTGTGATATTAGGAACAGGGATGGGACCAGAATTTCCTGTGTGTGTTTAGAAAACAAATGAATTGAAATGACAAGCCCATTATTTGTTTGTCCCTGCTATTCTAAATTTGAAACAGACATGTCAAGTTGGACAGGTAGAATGCTAGTAAAGATTTGAAAGACATGTCTTGTTTTCCTTCTTCTGTGAGGCTTTAAACCACCTTCTCCTCTGTTATCTCAAAAGTTCCCTTCACCTGTTTACCATGTTCAAAATCTTTTTTCCTCGTGCTCAACCCAAACAGTGTGGTGAGAGACTTCATTTTCAGGGATCTCCACGTCTCTGGCAAAGTGCTTTCTTATTCCTCATGTCTGTTAGGAGCTGAAATAAAAACTTCAGCTTGAAACACTTCCTGATTTTTGAGTGCAGGTCTAAGATGGGGCAGTGATGCTTTTGTAGGAGTTCCAGCTCTTAAAATGTTGCCAACAATAAATTTTCACCAAAGGAGGAAGGAAGGTGTCAGTATTGCCCAGAATTTTAAGTATGCATCTAATTATGCAACAGTTATGTCAGATCCTGACTTTAATATGATGTTAAAGTTAACTGACTAATGAGAAAGGAATTCCCATAAACAGTCCTATCACCAGTTCTCTTCCTGGCAGCACTTAATTGATTTTTGTTCTCTTTTCTCCCTCTAACCTCAATTTTCCTTTTCCTCTTTTTGCTTTTTGAGATGTATATAGCCTTGCTGCCTTTACCCTCTCCATCTTTGTTAGCTTACCTTCATAAAGAATGAAAGGGTCTTGTATCAATATTCAATATGTATTGAAATGTGTGTTAAAATACTATTTGATGCATGATAATACTATTCAATGATTTGCATCATCAGTTCATACCAACACAGGTCAGAAATTTGGCCCTTGGTGAGTACTTTAGAGAAATTGCCTGGAACCGCTAATCTTACATGATGTTCCCACACATTCAAGTAGACAAGTGATGCAGGGGAAGAAGATCAAACTGGCATTTGGGATTGGAATCATATTTTCACCTGTCTTTCTGTTTCTGATTGCACATCATCTCAGTTTTTTTACAGTTAAGCTCATTCCTCTCCTTGAGTCAAGGGGAGTATGCCATCGATTACAGCAAGAGCAAAGTGTTTTTCCTTGCCTCCTCCCCTCCTAATAGCCATTAAACACCATGAAGAAACTATCTGGAGCAGTATTTTGTTGTTTATGAATAAGCCATCACTTTTGTTATTGTAGCCTTGGAAATGTTGCAGCTTTGGAAAATTAAAGTTGGAAGCATCTTCAATCTAAGATCCCTCTTTGATCCACAGTCTCCATACTGCTGTCTCACTGCACCTACTGAAGAACTGCAACCTCCTGGCTGCTATGCCCATGCTAAACCACTGCCTAGATCATCACCTGGGTCCCAAGCCCTGCCAGGCACTTCCGGAGGGAAGCAGAGCCAAGGTTCTATCACCACAGAGGATAACCAGAGAGACTGCCACTTTTATCATTATCACCCAAGGAGGTCCAAAGTTTAAGTGGGGATTTCTGTGAACACTTGTAGATTTAAGTGCTGGGTCCTCATGTGGTAGCTGAAATCCTCTTGTGAATCAGGGTAATTTTTTAGAAACCAGGTAAACCTTATACTGTATTTTAAAACAAGTTATTGCATGGCTTTATTTTCCTTTAATGCATGAGAAGCTTACCTTTACAGAGCACTGCTTTAAAAAAAAACAACAACAAACCAACCAAAAAAAAAAAACCAAAACCTAGAAGAAAACAATATACAATAGCATCTAAATTCATCATGTTTAGACATTAGAATTATTCTGTTGCTAGTTAGATAAATCAGGAAACTGGTCATTTCATTGCATCACTAGTCTATTAAACATCAAATTGTATGAATCGCAACATAAAACCTAAACATTTTAAATGCAGCCATTGCTCTCTGCTGTGGTCATCCAAACACATGCTGGGTATTCACAACAATGGTAATATTAAATGAGAAACTAATTGTTTTGCCAGAGTGACAATTCCATCCTCTCAGGTTGTGGCCATTTTCTCTCAGCACAATGAACCTGGAAATGCAGCACTGGTAATGCTCGCTGTTGTCTTTATTTAATGTGAAGCAGTGTCAGCGAGTTACCCAAATCTCTTGTAATTTTGTTCCGTTTCTGGTTGTGCTGGCAAAATAATTGGGATATTCACATAACATATAGTGTCTAAATTTCACCCCTTGAAAAGTTAATCTATGCCTTCCGTAGTTAAGTAGTAAGTATTGCTTATTTATACCAGTGGTTTATGCTTCCACAGAGCCTTTGGATGTCAGATTATTGATACTTAAGTAGATCCTCACATACTTCTCAAAGAGAGATAAATACCGTTATTATCCACAGGAGCGTGGAAAGGAGAGGTGATCTTTCTAAGTCCATTCATTGAGACAATTTAGCTTGAGAGGCCCAATAATACAGTTATAAACACCCAAAAGCAGCCCAGCCAACCTCCAGCATTTTCTTTTTTTAAAAAAGAGCTATTTCAAAAAATGCTGACAGTGATGTAACAATACTTTTTTTTCCCATTGGTCTCGTAGTTTCTGAGCCTGGACAATACTTGTGCTTATTTGAGCTGAAGAGCTGGAAATTTCTGACACTTTAAATTTCGGTGGATCATCTAGCAGTTTGACAGACCGAGTTGAAGATTTGTAGAGCATGAGGAATCATTGCGGAACGTTGGAGTTAGCCACCAGGCTTGTAGAGGCTGTGAGCCATTTTTCCCATAACAGAAACAGTTAGCAAATGAAATTATGTAGCGATCAATGAATTAAATCTAATCAGTGACCTTCAGATTTGATGCATGGGAAATTTTTTTTTTCAGATGGAGAAGATGGAAGGATGTAGGGTGAGTGGGTGAAAAGTGCAGTGGGCTTTCAGTAAGAAATCCTTAGTGCCTTCCTACAAATCCTGTTTCTTTAGCACTGGGGGAAAATATCTAATCACATATGATTCAACGGCACTTAAACCCACTCAAATCATAATTAATAGTTTTGTTCAGTCTTGATTAAATATATATTAATGTGATTTTCTATATTAACATTTAATATTAATTTATAATTAGACATATGAAACATGAAATCCTATGAGCTAATCAATAAATATTTTATTAATTGGTAAAAGAATACAAATTACAGGGGCTTACACACAGGCTCAAATGCTGCTCTCATCAGTCAGACTGGTTAGATGTGGATGTAGCTGTTTGGAAAATGGGTTCTGCGTGTCTTCAAGTGTGCCTGTGAATGTGAATGGATGTGTTGGAGATGCAACTTTATCCTGTGGTTTTTGCACAGAAAGACTTGAAGCCCCTGTCATTTCTTTCTCTTGGCAGACTTTTTTTTTTTTTAATATGACATATTTTCAAAATAGAGATTAAAAGGAAGGAATGGAGGAAACTTTAGTGTTTCAAAATAGTTATATGATGAGATTATTCATTTTGACTTGGGTGAGGACAGTAGCACTTACTTCCATGACCATCCTTCAAGTAATGTGGAGCTACTCTAGACACAGGCAGTAAAGTGATTAATGACTCTTCTCTGTACTGTGCTGGCAGGAGAGTCCTGAGAACCCCACTTCACACTCTAGGTATCACACAGAAGTGGTCCGTATCGCTGGATACGGATGGATAGAGAGAGAAGGAAGCCCCCCAGATAAGGGGTTCCATCCCTCACCTTTCCCACTGTCAATCAGAGGGATGAGCATCACCTTCCATCACCAGTGAAGTGAAGGTCTAGCTTCTCTCACTTTCTTCTGAGTTGAATTGCTGGCCTTTCTCCAACAGCCTCTGTCAATAATTGAGGCATCCTTACAGAGAGGATACGTAATTTTAAAACCTCAGATGGTTGCATGGTCTGACTGTATTCATGTTTAGGAATACATTAAATGAGCTGGCTACAAGTATGAGGGCCAAAAGCAGGTTTGGAGAGGTGGGAACACAGGCCCTATCTTTATGGTTTCTTCATTTGGAACCTAAATCTGATAACTTGGATATTTTTAATAGGAAATAATTAGTTGATAGAACAGATTGAGAATGTTACCAAGGAAATGTACTGGTACAAATGTAGCTGGGCAGTTTATTGGCAGCATGTGTATATGATCTTTTAGGTCCTGACCTTCTCCGTGCCAAAGCATGTCCTTGCTCTGACACACAACTGATTTAATTTAAAAGCAATTATTGCAATTAGCATTAATTGCCAGCATTGCTGTGCTGCCACCATTTGGTCCTATTGTGGGAAAAGAGTGCGTTAATCACTGTTGTCCTGCGAACAGGAAATCTGAAGCCCAGGACAAGATGTTAACAGAAAGAGAGCTAGACCCACTTTTTTATGTATTTCCTTTTGGATTTTTCTTGGTTTATTGGTTGCTTTTTGCAGTATGGTAGAGGACAAAGTCAGCCATAGTTGCTATTAAGAATAAATTATCTTCATTATTTATTCACATATCCTAGATGATAAGTTCATTTAATATGTGGACACATGAGAGATTTTGGTGAGCTCTCTTTTCTCTAGAAGGAAACTGTCATGGTTTAACCACAGCTGGCAGCTCAGCCCCACTAATCCCTTTGCTAACCCCTTCCCCACAGCGAGACAGGGAAGAGAATCAGAACAGTAAAAGTGAGAAAACTCAGAGACAAAGACAGTTTAAAAAGCAAAGCAAAACCACACCGGCAAGCAGAGTAAACAGAGGAATTCATTTGTCAGTTCAGCTATCCAGGAGAGCAGGGCAACGTCATGCCTAACGGTTACTTAAGAGGACAAATGGCATCACTCCGAACGCTGCTGCACCGCATTCTTCCTCTTCAGCAAGCCCCTTATAAGGTGAGCATGACATCGTATAGGATATCTCTTTGGTCATTTGGGGTCACTTTTCCCCACCCAACTCCTTGTGCACCCCAAGCCTGCTCACTGGTGGGGTGGGTTGAGAGGCAGAAAAGACCTTGTCTGTGTGTGAGCACTGCTCAGCAACAGGTAAACCATCCCAGTGTTACCAGCTCTGTCTGCAGCACAAACCCAAACCACAGCCCTGAACCAGCTGCCGTGGCGAAAATTGACTTGATCGCAGCTGAAACCTGGACAGAAACTCTTTATGACAGGTTCCCAAACTAAATTATTCTCACTGCAGATGGGAATGTTTTCTTAATCCACATCTTTAATGGGGGCATGAGCTGGGTAGTTCTACTCTAAGAAAGTGATTAAGATGTTAATATGACTGAGCTAGAATATTAAGTAATATTAATCCATGAATTTATGGTCTTAATTGGATTCAGTGCTTGCAAACAGAAGAGTAAAGCGACAGAACACACCAAAAATCAAAATCCCTAAGAAATGGCATAAAATAATGTAAAATTATTTTCTATGAAATTTATGCCTTCTTCTGCTGATAACAAGATTTCATATCTTTTGTAGTTTCCTTTTCTCTCTGTTTCATCAGTCTGAGAGTCTCAACTTTGAAGCTGTTGCAGCAGAGGACATAACCAGTTCTGGCTAATCTTCGTTGCAACATTCTCAAGAAGCATCACTCATCATTAATGGAAACTAAGTAATCTACAATGATGTCAATACTGCAAATTAAAGTGCACTTTGTATATTCTGGATTTTATGAATTTGTCTTTAGTATCTGATTTTAGTCTTAGTAAATTAACAGTAGGAAAAATTATGCAAGCATAATCCCATGAAAGCTAATGGAGGCTGTAAAGAGGATGTTAATTTTTTTCCCAACTGACAACATAGCACGGTACAACACAATCTTGAAGAAAAATTGCTGTTCTCCTTGAAAGAAATAAATTATCTAGCATTATATTTACTGCATTGAGTTTAAAAATATTTCAAGACTTCTGCTGGAGGGTGAGACTTGGAGTATGAATTCACATGTGCATGTTTATGATACTTGAAGAAAACTGTTAAAAAGGAATAAAAATAGTAAATATGCTAGAGATGATTGTCACTTTTCCCTGAGAACCAAAATGTCACGCATAGCTCCCCCCAACCTGAAAGGATGGGCTGCTTGTACATGGAGTTAACGACTTGTTCTATGGACCACATTCATCCCTACCTAATTAGATTCAGCCCCATTAGCTTCTGAGGAGTTGCATTCACTCTGCCAGACTTGGATTTGAATTTGAAGTTTTGACAGTCACCAAGAAATTATTAAACCTGTTCTTTCATCATTTCCTGTGATCACGCTTGCATAAATGAAAACACTGACAATGTGTGAATAGGTCCTCAAAGGTGAATATCACTAGCAAGACATTTCTGTGATTGGTTACAAGCTTATTCATCTTTATAATCACTTATTAATGTGGAAATTAATTTTCAAGGCCAAAAGTCTAGATTTGAGATCTGTATAAATTGCAGGAAATATGAATTTTTAAATGAGGTTTCTCTAACTTGTTACATGATCTTTTTAGTTGACATCGCACCCACTAACTTGAATTTCTTCACAGAAATATTGGAAGTTCAAACCAATATGCTGGCTTTCAAAGCATCAATCTAATTCTTTCCACCATATCTGGGGTTTGACATGCTGTCGCATTCATTTTGTAGATGTGTTTTGTTTTTCCAACAGAAATGAGTGAAGGGCAAGCCTTATTTTATTTTTTTTTATGCTGTATGAATCTAATGATATGCTGTGAATCTAATGACAGATTGTTCCTTTCTAAGCATAGAAAACTTCACATATTCACTTGAAGAGCATGAAACAGAGGTTGATTCAGAACCTGAAGCCTATTTTTCTAAAATTTGGAAACTTGTCTTTAATAAAGAATAAAACCTTATGAGGATGAGTGGTATGTGTGAGAAGGCTAATAATAATTACCAGATTGCAGTTAAAGACTGTTTGCTAAATGATGTTGGTAGCCACTATTAAAAAAGTAGACATTTGAGTTTTCCCTTGCATGTAAATATTAGTAATAATACTAATAATTACTATTAATATTAATGATTAATTATTTCAGTCACGGTGAAAGGACTCTAGTAGCTTAGTGGTTCTAAGAAGCTATCTCAGGAACACAGGACACAGGTTTTTTTATTTAAAAAAACCACTATGAAGCTTCATTTAGGGCTCAAGGCAAAAGCTCAGATAAGATAAAGTACACTACAATTTTCCCAGAAACACATAATGAAGGAAATCACAAATTTTGCCCTTCATTACCATTTATTTAGCTACTCAGCAAGCTGTATGAATGATAAAAATATGACAGGCAGGAAATAAAAAAGTATCTCATAGAAGCATCTTTCATTGCACTAAAAAAAAAATCCCACTAAAAATATGTTTTGCAAATATGCAATTCTTGAGACATAGGTGAGCTCTCTATGCTCATTTTTTCCCTTGTCAAAGACAGATCATTTGCATTAAGAAAGGAAGAAAAAACCCTACATTTTCTTATAGACATTCAAAAGGACTCTAATTAACTTCAGTGCGTTAGGTTTAGAGTAACCTACACAGTCTTTGAAGTTCCTGTCTCATTGAGATGTATAGTGTAGGAAGTTCATCCCCTTTCCACTGCTGGTTTTGGCAGCCTGTAGATAAGCTGGGATAAACATGGGAACATGGCATTGTTTTAATATTAATTAGAACTCTATTTAAAAATGTGAAAAATTCTTAAGGCTAACACTTATCTTCATATTTCTGTCTCTTACTAAATAGCCTGGTCCTAATCTTTTCAGCCTTCACAGGGGAAAGGAGATGCTCAACACAACTGAGAATCCATTAGCTTAATTGAAGACTTAAATATGATGCTAAATACTTCTCATCAGGGTCTCAAAATGTTTCCTTTTTTGCCCAATCCAGACTGTACATTTGCAGGAAAAGAGTTAACCATTTGGAAAGATGCTGCGTGAACACAATTGTCAAATCTTTTTTTCAAATTCAGATCAAATGCAGAGTGGTTGGGAAAGGTTTTTTTTTAAATATTTCCTCAGGGGAACAGGGATAGTTTGTGATTAAATTTTCACTCAGGATTTGCATCCTGTGGATCTGGATCATAAAGAGTAACACTCAAGACATGACCTAACTTTATGGGCCAAGATCGAGGTAAGATAACCTCTGCAGTAGTGACTTAAAAGAGGGAACACGTTTGACCCTCAGCAAGTTTGCAGGTGATATGGGACTTGGAGGTGCGGTCAATGCACCACAAAGGTGTTCTGCCATCAGAGGGACCTTGGTTGTCTGGAGAAATTGGTCAACAGGATCCTCATGAAGACCAGTAAAGGGAAGTGCAGAAGTGCTGCACCTAGGAAGGAATAACTCACACATCTCTCCAGCGTGAGGGCTGGCTGGCTGGCAAGCAAGTCTACAGAAAAGGCCCCAGCAGTCCTGATGGACACCTAGTTGGTCATAAGCCAGCAGAGAGGACAGCATCACCCTGGGCTGCGCTAGGCAAATCAGCACCAGCAGGTCAAGAGAAGTGATCTTTTCCCTCTACTCAGCCATGTTGAGACACTTCTGGGGTGTCATCCAGCACTGGTCTCCCCAGTACAAGAGAGTTCTGGACATGCTGAAGCAAGTCCAGCAAAGTGCCACAAAGGTGATTAGGGACTGGAGTCTTTATATGAGGAGAGATCAAGAGATCTAGAGAAGGAAAAGCTATCTTATAGCTTTTTAGCTTTTTTTTTTAGAGTATCTTATCCATGGGTAGATTGATGAGGAGAGTAAATATGACAGAAACAGATGCTTGTCAGTGGATCTCAGGGACAGCATGAGAGACCATGGGTACAAATTGAGAATCAGGAATTTCTCTCTGAACATAAGGAAAAAGCTTTTTTTCAAGAGATTGGTCAAACACTGGACATCTTCAGAGGTTGTAGAGTCTCTACCACTGGAGATGTTCAAAACCTATCTGGATGCTTAGCACGTGGCTCTCACTGAGTAGGACCTAGATTTGAATTCTGGTGTTAATCACCCGGGATATTTGAGTGTTTCCTGGAATATATATGTCTGAAATCTAAGGCAAATTAATATGTACACATACTTAGACTCACACAGAAGAGTTTGCTCAGGTGGCCAAGAAAGCCAACAGCATCCTGGCTTGTATCGGATGTAGTGTGGCCAGCAACACTAGGGAAGATATTACACCCCTATATTCAGCACTGGTAAGGCCACACCTTGAGTACTATGTTCAGTTTTAGACCCTTCACTACAGAAAGGACACTAAGATGCTGGAACATGTCTAGAAAAGAGCAACAAAGCTGGTTAAAGGGTTTGGAGCACAAGTCTTAAAAGGAGCAGCTGATGGAACTGGGGTTGTTTAGTCTGGAGAAGAGGAGGCTGAGGGGAGACCTTATGGCTCTGTACAACTACCTGAAAGGAGATTGTAGTGAGGTGGGGGTTGGTCTCTTCTCCCAAGTACCTGGCAATAGCACGAGAGGAAATGATCTTAAGTTGCATCAGGAGAGGTTTAGATTGGATGTTAGGAAAAAATTATTCACTAACAGAGTGGTCAGGCATTGGAACAGGTTGTACAGAAACGTGGTGGAGTCACCATCCCTTGAGGTGTTCAAAAAGCATGTAGACATGTCACTCCAGGATATGATTTAGTTGGCATGGTGGTGTTGGACAGATTGTTGGACTTGATGATCTCACTGGTCTTTTCCAACCTTAAAGATTATATGATTCTATGAGAACTAGGTATGTATATGAATGCCTAAAAAAAGTATGCATGGTTCTGGGGGTGGACCATAGCAGTTTTTAAAGGAAACTGAATATATTCAGAGAGGTATAAGCAAATTAGACAGAAGACAGGGATCAACAGTGCAATTACTGATAGCTATGTATGTGTACAAATCAGCAGGAGAGGCTTTAATCTCCCTTTAGGGCTTTGGATTATGAAAAATACTGAGTGAGAAGGCAATTTACTCCTGAAGGAAAAGTAGAGAAATAGAAGTTCCTTTGAGGATGTCTTTCACAGGATTAACATTTAGATACATATCCAACAAACACATCACTTTTGAGCTTTGCAAAGTGATTTCAAAAGTCAAACAGAAAAGAATCATGCTTTGCCCATAATAACAAAAATTGCCTTGTCCAAACTGTTTTCATCAGTAGGATTCTTTCAAATAGCTCTAACTTTTATCAATAGTAGTCCAAGGAAAATTAGGTTTTGTTCTTCACGTGTGGGATACAATGTCTGTGCTGGGAAGCTGTACAAACTCAAAAGCCGTATTCTTTGGGATTCTCATCAGGAATCTTATGAAAGCCTTATGTGTATTGTCTTTATCACAGCATGCTTTGACAATAAAATGACTGTCTCAGTTCATTTGCCAACTCCAAAGGAAACTGATTTACAGCTCTTCCTGCTAGCTCATCTCTTATTTAATCTACCTGCTTATAATTATTCTTGTAATTAACGTAAAAATTATTATTATTAGTTTGTTCATATTTAGAGATGGGCATTCTGACAGTTGCTCTAATGACATCTGGCATAGTCTCTGTCCCAGCATGATCTGTTTGCTCAGTTTTACCATAGCTTTGCACTCCAGAATTTCTGTTTCTACAGCTGAATATCCCACTATGGTACTTTGGTAATGTTATCACTATAGGAAGCCATGAAATGTGGCTGTTCTACTTCTGGAAGTTACCATTTCTCTAACTCAACCAATTTGAGGTCATACACCCACTGTTCATCCCCTGGGAGCATTGGTAATCAGTGACAGTCAAATAACTTTACAAACACCTGCAATAGGGGAAGAATCTCTCAAATTAAGAGTAGAACTGTCCAGTACAGTTTCTCTAGAGCTGACTTTAAAAATTACTTTTCCTATTCCATTTCTGTTGTTTCAAAAAGTGAAGCAGGTGTGTGGAAAATCTTTGTTTCCCGTAGCAGCATCACCTTAGGAAATAGTCAAATAGGGAACCTCTTTGCTTTTTTTCTTTGCTCATCAGAAAACACTGACAGGACATGAGGTGTTGCTTCGGTAAAGGATCAGTATTGCAGCTTTTTTTCATGCACCATTGAAGATTCCCAGCTGGCAGTGTGCCTGAAATACTGACTAGGAGCAAATGAAGTCCTGATGTTTCAAGCACATGCTATAGGAAGGGTGGTGAAAGGTAGAGATCCCATAAGAGGTCACAAGACTTTATTTCATAGAATCATAGATTCATAGAATTGTCTCGGTTGTAAGGGACCCCTTAGATCATCAAGTCCAACCATCACCCTAACCTGCCACCCACTAATAAACTATGTCCCTCAGCACCACATGCAACCATCTTTTAAATACCTCCAGGGATGGAGACTCCACCACCCCCATGGGCAGCTGGTTCTGATACCTGACAATCCTCTCTGTGAATGAGTTTTTCGTAATATCCAATCTAAACCTCCCCTGTCATAACTTGACCCCTTTTCCTCTTGTTCTATCATGCGTCACTAAGGAAAAAAGGTCAGCCCCTGCCTCTCCACAACCTCCTTTCAGGTAGTTGTAGAGAGCAATTAGATCTTCGCCTCAACCTCCTCTTCTCCAGACTAAACAACCCCAGTTCCCTCAGCGGCTCCTCATAACATTTATTTTCCAGTCCCCCCACCAGCCTCATCATCCTCTGGACATGCTCCAGCACCTCAACAATCTTTCTGTAGCCAGGGCCACAAAGTTGAATGCAGTGCTCCAGATGGGGCCTCACCAGTGCCAAATACAGGGGGACAATGGCTTCCCTTGTCCTACTCACGACACTGTTCTTAATACAGGCCAGGATGCCGTTGGCCTTCTTGGCCACTGGGGCACACTGCTGGCTCATAGTCAAACGGCTGTCAACCAACACCCCCAGGTCTTTCTCTGCCAGGCAACTCTCCAGCCATTCTTCTCCAAGCCTGTAGTACTACCTGAGGTTATTACCACCCAATTTTAAGACCTGTCACTTGGCTTTGTTGAAGCTCATGCCATTGGCCTTGGCCCATTGATCCATCAGTTTCACTTAAGATGAAAAAGTTACCCTGGAGGGAGGTTCCAGCCCAAAGTCTTTTATGCTGCTATGAGCAGCAAGAGGCAAAAGAGTAAGAAGACAGATCTCATGCTGCAGTTGTGCCATTAAAGACAATCAGTGATATACTGATATCTCATGGCCATTTATTCAAATGTCAAAATGGTGTATGCGAATTTCGTGCAGCTGAACAGTTATCTTGCTGCTTTTTCTCCTATTTTCCATACTGGCATAAAAGATTGGTCAGAATCCCTTCTCCTGAATTATTGGGTCCGACTGCCTTCTCTCACATAGAGACAGTATTGAGAGTTCAACTGGAATCAAACCAGAATATCTATATTAGTGAGATACTCCCATACATGTATACATGCATATAAAATGACTTATAATAAAAGTTACTTCTCTAAAACTATGCTTGTGTTTTAAAAATAGTTCTTTTTAATTGTTCTTGTTAACTTTCCAGGAAAGAATTTAGCAAAAACTAGGATGAATGGCAAGTAATTACAGAAATTATTGAACTTTCTCTGGGAGGGAGACTGAAGAGATTGAAAGCATGTAGCTTATGGAAGAGAGGAATGAGAAGAAGGATGATAGAGCTCTTTAAATATATACTATTAAGTCCCTGCTTTCTTCCTCCCATTGGCTTGCTTTCTCTTTCACAGACAAATAGGCATGTGTCTTGCTCAGAATATGGGCACTGCTAACTTTGAGTAATCAATCATACTGTCCCCTTTTCCCTGAAACTCTGATCTCTGAGGCTTTTGTGCCATCGCTCAGCTTAAAACTTTAGAAGTTCTTTGGAAAGTGCCCAGACCGCACAAGAGCACAAGAAATAAATTGTTCTAATAATATATGCAGTTTGAAAGTTTAAAGAGGCATCCATTGTTTTTCTTAATGGTCTAGTCTTTTTAATTTGGGTAGTTTCAGACACACAGAAGAAAATGAACAGATATTCTTGTGATCACCAGGACTTCTGAACACAGATCACTATGGAAGGACTGCTGAAAATAAATCTGTGTGTGGCATTTCATTATCATAAGAACAAGTCATGTCTTCATGCCATATTTTCTATCTCTGTGGCATCTCTAGTGCTTTAATGTAACTTATTAATACAGCTTACTAATGATGAAAACTAAAACCTCAAAATGTCTTTTTGAAAAAAACTCAGTTATCAAAAATCCCATTAAATCTGAGAACACAAAGTAAATGTGAACTATCAATGAGACTGTTTTGGCATTTCCCACTATTTAAGTGTCATCCCAAGTATATCAATATTACTCCTCAACCTTTTAGTAAAGACACCAACCCAACAATCTCCATGACTTTGCAAATATCAGAGGAGTTGCAAGAAAATAAAAGGTTATGATCTGCCATTGCTGAAAAAAGTATTATCCAATATGTATCTGTGGTGGTTTGACCCTGGCTGTCACCAAAGTCACTATCACTCCCCTGTTAGCTGGGCAGGTGAGAAAATATCTATTGAGAGGCTTTGGAGTCGAGATAAGGACAGGGAGAGATCATTCCACAATCAGTGTCATGGGTAAAACAGATTCAACACAGCAGAAAGGCAAGAAAACTCGCTCATTTATTACACTGCACTACACACACAGAGAAACCAGAGTGGGATAATGAGACGTACAAACAGATCTCTCAGTCTCTCAGTCCCAGACTGCTGGCCCCAGTCTGGTCCAACACAGAGCCACAAGCCCTCCCAGCAAACCTGCTCCAGTGTGGGCCTCCGTCTCTCTCTCTCTGCCTCTTATCTCTCTCCACGGGTTGCAGGTGCTGCCAGGGTCTTGTTCCAACATAGGTCACAGATTCTTCCACACCTCCTCTATGGTGGGCTCTGCCCTGGCCCAGGTACCTCTCCATGGGTAGGGGTCTCTATGTCCTCCATGGGCCACAGGGAATCTTCTCTCAGTGCATCCTCCCCCTCTTCATTGACCTTGGTGTCTGCAAAGCTTCTCACATCTCACTCCCTTTTCTGGTGGCAAAAAGTGGCTGTTTGTGTTTTTCTCTCTCTAAAATGTGATTCCCAGAGGCCTGTGACTGGCACTGATTGGTCCGTCCGGCCTTGTCAGTAACAGGGTTTGGGAGTTTGGCCTTGGGAGCACAGTTGGAATTTGCTCTGTTGGACCCTTAAGAAGCTTCTAGCTGCTTCTTAAAGAAGCCAAATTGCAAAAACACCACAATATTGTGGTGTACAAAAATATACTTTTTTTGTACAGTGATCCACAAAGCCACACAGGAAATCTTTTTTTAAAACAATTTTTTTCCACTAGTCTCCCTTAAAAAAATGCAACCAAGTACTTCAGATAGCTTATTGTAAGTTATTTTGCACCTACAGACTTTTGTTGTGCATATGTATGACAGAAAAGTACAGTTTAAGTTGTGCAGTCTTTTTCCAGTGATTTTCAGTGGGACTGCATTAACAAATGTTGTTGAACATGATTTTGGATTGTTGAAATGAGTCTACATGCAGATTAGGTTTCATGTTGGATTGTAATTGCCTTATGCCAATTGTATAGGGAGTAACAGCTCACCATATTTGCATACCATTCTTGAAAAGAAAACTCAACTCTTTATCTTAAGCAGGGATTCCCTGGTAAGATTTGCCTGATCTGCACTTCAATCAGGTCTTTGCCTGCCAGTCATTCACTGAGAACCATGTGCTTTGTTCAGTAAGCACCTGAATGGTGTGTGTGTCATTACTCTGTAACATGAAGATGTGTATTACCACCGAATGTGTTTCCTGGGTTAAAGTGTTCCTTCTCTATGCTGTAAGCTGAGATAAGTTTTCAGGGTCTGTTTTCATCTGTGAAATCACTTCAATGATCAGTTTTCATTCATGATGACTCCCATTATTCATATTAGATGTGGTTGCTCCTTTAATCCTCTTCCACAGAGAATCCAAAATATTCCTGAGCAGACAAGCATTCTTTGGGTGTGGAAGGTGTTTGTTGACTGAGAACAGCTTTTGACCAATTCCTTTATTAAAAAAAACAGTGCTTAGAGGTGTGGTTGCACTCTAAGGGTGATGGTCTGAGGAAACTTAGAAACCAAAGTGTGAAAATAGCGAAGGTGGGAGCAGACCTGAGGCTTACTTGGATACTTATGTCATTTGCAAAGGAACCCGTTCTGGCCATGGCAGGGAAAGAAAAAGGATAGAACATACCTTCTTCTGTTTTTCTCCAACTTATATTCTGAAGAAAACAATACAAGGTATGACCTAGAAGGAAATGCTTAGGTGAGCATTTTTTTTCCTTGATCTTCCTATGTAAGTGAGAATTTCTGTCTAAAGAAGGAGCCAAATATTCACTTAAGAAAACACAAACAAAAAGATCGGTAATCTCCCAGAATGTTATCACTGAGAGACCCAGTACTTTATGCTTTGTATAGAGTATATCTGTACAATTAATTTCAAATTCCCTTTCACTTCACTGGAATTGTTAATGCATATGATATGCATCTATTTATTTATCTTTATCAACGTCTGAGCTCTGTTTATACACAAAACCTTCAAATGAAAAAAATTATGTTGTCATTTTATGCTGCTGCTTTCTAGGATAAGTCTGACATTTACATGACAACACTAGCTTTTTTCCCCTGTCTTGGTTAAGTGTCCCCAAAGTTATCAGGCTTCTAACCCATCCTCGGTGGGTCCATTTTCTGTTTTTACTCTCTAGTGCAGTGTTATTATTTTTAGTCTTGCTTTTTCTTCATGTTTTACCTTGTGCAAGTGTCCTTTTTTCCCCAAAGCTGAAGATGACAACATGTTAAAAATTGAACTGCTTTCCTAGCATTTTCCCTTGTCATATTTCCCATTGGTTTGAGGTTGGGTTTTTTTTCCTTCCTGAGTGATAGTGAGTATAGTTTAGCTACAAAACTATCTATAATAACCTGCTCTGAACAACACAACAGCAAAGAGAATGATGTTCTCTTTGGGAATTAACATCTGTGGGCAATAATTCTATTTCATAAAATCATAAAATAGAATATGTGACTCGAATTATAATGCTGGGTTTAGGATTTAAAAATATCCCTTCTTATTCATATGTGTCCAAGGCACTAGCAGATATGCAATACAAGCTGAGATGCATGTCTGTAATATTGGTTATCTGAACTAATGAAAACCAAAATATTAAAGGATGTACAGATTATGATATCCTCATTCTGTTTCTTTAACTTAGTCAAAGCTCTGCTTCAATTATTTCACAGAACTACTCATGGCGTGAGATGCTAGTAGAGATATTAGTACAGCAGTGGTCCCTGTTTAGGTCATCTGTCTTTCAGTGGGAAAAATGCATCCAGCTCTGCTGTAAACTGACTAATTTCTTTGGTGCTGCACCTAGATCATGCTGAACCTTCTGGGTCAGATCGCTCACAACTTGTTCTGCTACCCTTGGAGAACCCAGCATCATGGAAACTGAAATAAAGCGTCTGCTGCTCTTGCTCTTTTTCCCTTGCCATCTCAGGAGAGTTGCAACATAAACCTGAATACCTGTGTTCTGTTATTTGCAACTTCACATAAAAAGTAAATCCTGACATTAAAGTTTAGTAATTGCTGAGAAAAACCAACTGTACAATTGCCCTGCTGAAGCTTTTAAAACAATTTGTTTTCATTGTAGATGGCACAGGTGGAGATTTATTCTTTCTCTCCCCTTTGTAGACCAATCTTAAATTATCATGGCATCAGTTATGAGTTTTGCAAATCTCAGTAAACATCAGCCTGTAATTTTGCAAAAGAAATCTGCTGGTTCTCTACCAGGAGTGTGCAAAGGCCTCATTAGATACCTCAATCTTCTTTTGACACTTTCCTTCAACATATTCCCTCCTTGCTTTTTTTCTGTCATATTTTCTTTGTCTCTTTTGTTTCTCAAAATCATGTCAGAACACCGTTGGTTAGTTCTTCTTCACAATATTAATATGGTTCCCAGATACCTGTTTTGTGCCACAGTTGTACCACTCACTATAGAAAGTCCTGAGAAATATGAGTATTATGTGTTACAGACTACATAGAGATAACTACTCCCACTGCCTAGGAAAAAAAAAAAAAAGAAAAAGTTTTATTTATATTTAGGAGGGTTGGTTTTTTTTTGTGAAAACTGCTCAGATTTTTTCTGGCTGCACTCAAAAATTTTGTGTGCTTTAACATATTTCCAACAGTGAAGATTTAGTGAAGTGACTGTACCTACTACTGAGGGCTGCATCCTGTACAGCAGCAAAAGATGCACAGAAAACATGTGATAGGGTGTTTTCATAGTTCATTGGTCAGAGCATCAGGAACACACAGAGGCTGGCCTTGTGAACTAAGTAGGTGCGTAAGCCCTGGACAGTGAAAAGCAGCCTGAATCTTTAATAAATGCAAATTGTCAGAGCATCAGGTGTATATTGAGGTTGAATGATGGCTTCATTGTGAAACAGAGCCCTCAGTGCCATCTTGGGGCATTGCTCATTTGAAATGAGGAGCATGGCTTCTAAATCATTGAATGCTCATTTTCTCAAATTCTAATCCATGCTGACTTTTCTTAGTTTATGAGATCACAACCCAGCATGACCTGGCTGCGGGCCAGGGAGAAAAATAGAGTTCCAGGTCTTTCTGACTGCAAATTGAATTACTCCTCTCGACTTTAAAGTCAAACCAAAGTCTCATCAGGACAGCACTGCCAAAATAGTATGATGTGTTGACATGTACCTGAAATCTGTGTTTCAAAAATTAATTATTTTTGCTCTTGCTATGTAAATCTGGTACATTAATGTGAACAAATAATTATGAATGCATGCAGTAGCAGAAGCATCTTGGGACTAGGGACTTGTGAATTCTAGTTCTTTTATTAACTTCTATCTTCTTGGAAGTGTGTCCTTGTCAATTTTCAGAGCCCTTTTGAGACCTCTGAATACTAATTACAAGCTACTTAGGAATGTATGTTCTGCACAGGGTGTCCATCCTCTTTGGTAGCACACTGCTCCGTTTTTTAATATTCACTGTCCAGTGTCCAACTGCAGCTTGTATAGAAATCTTCTACTTTTCACCCTGTAGACATTATTTAATTATTTAATGCTTAATATTGTGTATAGTTCTCCATCTGGTTAGTTTTGTTGGGTGTTTATTTTTTTTTTGGTTGGGGTTTTCTTTTTGTTTGTGTTTTTTTGTTTTGAGGGGGTTTGTTGGGTTTTTTGAGGATTGATTACTAGTATCGGTTTCATTTATTTATTTATTTAAAAAAATTATAAGAAACTAAACTGTTTTCAAATTAAGCAATTAAACCAAGTCTATTCCACTTTGGAAGGCAGGCCTTCAAATCTGGTCTGTCATTTACATATATCATAGTGTGTAGAGTTTCTGGAAGGCGTGCTGTGAGTGACTCCCAAATATGTACTTGCAGCCGGGGGATAAAGAAGATAGTCAAACTGATCCCAAACATAACCACAAGGCCACTGGTCATAGGCAGTATAAATTATCTTATAATATACCAATTGCATTTCACCTCTGTACAGCTCAGCGTAGAACATCAAGAACAATAAGATCAAAATATAAAATATGTGAAAGACAAACAGCCTGAGAACCTGGAGTTAAGTATTTCTGTGCAGCTATTTTTAGCTTTTTTTTTTTTCTGTATATTCAAAGTATATTTTTAATTTTGAGGGTGAGAATAATACATGGGTTTTTTCATACTTTCATTTCTTCATATAATGGAAAAAAATAGCTGTAATATTATAGTAAGATTGTGTCAGATGTTATTGCTGTAGCACAGAGAGCAATGCTTCTCAAATGCAGTGCTAACAGAAAGAATAAATACTTCATTCAAGTACTATTTTCAAAGCTTTCAGGTACTATTTTCCATTACTATGTGCCTTGGTTTTATGAGAGTCTGAGTCGGGATTTTGTTTTTGGGGACTTTACATAAATCCTAGATATAATCTTCAGCAGATATCAACTCTGTTCCATTTTAGCTTCAGGCAGTCAGTATATTTCTCATGTTAGGGTATTTGCCTTCCCATAACAGTTTCTTTTACCACTAAGGGCAGTAGATTTGGGCTTAATCACATCTAGCCTTCTGGGAAAGAAGAATTTACCAGTGCTAACTCCCTGGGTGAGAGCTTTGCTGATGGTGAGGAACCCTTTCTGCACTTCAGGGAACTATCTTTCTTTTTCTCTCTCCCCTTCATTCCATGGCATCATACAGCAAATTCTCTTTCTAAACACACATGGGAAGAACAGCAACAGTACAAAAAGCTAATTGTCTCAAGGAGTGAGCTGGACCTGAAAAAGAAGCAATACTTCAGTAAGTGAAACCCCCTGGAAACCAGAATGGCACAGCTGTCCTGCAGCATTGACAGGTCTGTTGGGCTCCACCCTGGTTACTGATTACAGTACCTGCCCACAGAACCTCAGTAGTCTCTAAGTTGTGCCAGATTTTCTTAGCAGACAGTAAAGTGCCCACATTTGCACTGTGCAGGCTGTGGTGAATGGCTCATAGCACACAGGCAGCTGAGCCAAGGACCTTCTGCATCTCACTGCAGTGCCCCTAGGCCAGCTACCATCATCTGGAAGTGGAAGAGAGAGCTGGGCAGGATAAAACCAAAATGCGAAGCTATGGATATAGGTGTTGTGGACAATAACACCAGATTGTGTGGGAGTGTCAGTCTGCTGGAAGGCAGGAAGGCCCTGCTGGGGGACCTGGGCAGACTGGATCGATGGGCAGAGGCCAACTTTGTGGGATTCAACAAGGCCAAGTGCCAGGTCCTGCACTTTGGTCACAATAACCCCAGGCAGCGCTACAGGCTTGGGGACAAGTGACTGGAGAGCTCCCTGGAGGAGAAGACCTGGGGGTGTTAGTTGACAGCTGGCTGACCATGAGCTGGCAATGTGCCCAGGTGGCCAAGAAGGTCAAGGGCATCCTGGCCTGTATCAGGAATGGTGTGTCCAGCAGGAGTAGGGAAGTGATTGTCCCATCGTACTCAGCGCTGGTGAGGCTTCACCTCAAGTCCTGTGCGTGGTTTTGTGCCCCTCACTACAAGAGGAAGGTTGAGATACTGTAACATGTCCAGAAAAGAGCAACAAAGCTGGTGAAGGGTCTGGAGCACAAGGACTACAAGGACCAGCTGAGGGAGCTGGAGCTTTTTAGTCTTGAGAAAAGGAGGCTGAGGGGACATATTCTCTCTCTAAACAAGGAGGGTGCAGAGAGGTGGGAGTTGGTCTCTTCTCTCAGGTAACAAGTGAAAGGACGAGATGAAATGGTTACAGATTGCACCAGGGGAGATTTAGGTTTGACAACAGGAAGAATCTTACTGAAAGAGTTGTCAGGCATTGGAACAGGCTGCCCAAGGGAATGGAGGAGTCACCATCCCTGGAGGTATTTAAAATGCATGTAGATGATGTGCTTGAGGACATAGTCTAGAGGTGGACTAGGCAAGGTTAGGCTGTGTTTGGACACAGTGATCTGAAAGGCCTCTTCCAGCCCAAGTGATACTATGTTTCTACAATGGCTGGTTGCTGTCACCGTAGGACTGCATGCATTACTTCAGATCTGTTTACAGAAAAAGCTGTGCTATTGGAAGTCACCTTAGTGAAACTGTGGGGAAAAAAAATAAAACAACAAAACAAAACACAAAAAACACAGAAAACCACTTTATCCTGCATACTCAGTTCTACATTGCCTACTCTAATACTGCTGTTCTGTGGAAAAAATCATATTTGTCAGCTTTCTTTTGAATGTTGATAGCATTACAGGATTGAATGATTCCTGTGAGGATTTAGCAGCTTCATTTGGCAGCACTCAAGCAGTTAACAAAGCATTGTAAAATTAAGTAAAACAAATCCTTACATTCATTCCTCTGTGAAGATAGTCTAGTTTTCAGAATTCAGGCATGACATAACCGAGATGCATACAGTGACCTAAACAGCCATATAAATTTGGTTTAAAAACTCTCAAGGAGCTTTAAAAAAAGATAAACATTAGCATTTTTATATGGCTACAAGAAATGAAGTAGATAATTAAGTTAAGGAGAGTAAATTAAATTACAGTGGTTTCTGTTGTGTGTGGGTTTTATGTGGTTTATACCAGGAACTATAGATTTAATTGCACAAATCAGTCTTTCCCTAATGAATTCCCTACTCTTGTCTTCCATCTGTACAAAGCAGGCTTTACATTGTTTAGTTTTTAATGGTTTTCTAAAAAAAAAATATATATACATATATTTAATTTTTAGATGAAACTAGACTCTAAGTCTACTTTTGCAAATCAGCAAAAGAGAATCTGAGAGCAGGATAGAGAATTGAGAGTGAAAGTTGAAATTTGGAAAGCCAAGGGTTTGTGATTATGTGCAGTTTTCAGACTTTGGATTAATAGGCTTCAGAACCTTAAATAAATAAATAAATCTCCATTAAGTGACTTTCCAAAAGATTATTACTTGCTCATGGAAAGAAGCCTGAGAAGATGTAAATCTACACCCAATTGGACAGTAGCTATTCTGGAGAAAACCTGGGCCAAATACAAAAGGAAAGAGAGAGGAAGAGTAGAAAATCTGAGTGGCTCTAGGGTCCGTCTGACGCAGGCTGCAGAGGAATGATAGAAGCGAAAAGCAGACTGTGTGGGAGATATGTGAGCTCTGCTGCGACCCCAAAGGTCAGCCAAGTCTCTGTTTCATGTGAAGATTGAGCCTGTAATGAGAAATCCTAACAAAACTTAGGCAGGGAAGCCACAAGCAGAGCGAGATGGCAGCAACACACAGACAAGGGTCTTCACTTATTTAGTACTTCTTGTACTCCTCGAAACCCTTCTGGGGAATTGAATGGCTTTGAGGCAGATTTGTGGCATGCAAAAAACCTTATTTTAAACAATTCTGCTCAACTTTTCAGCTTTTGTTGGACCTATAGCACAAGGTTCTGAACACCACTCTACCTGGACAAAATGAAATATTTTCTTTTGATGTGTTTTGAACAGTTGTTCAGATTTTCCTTTCAAAGTGTAAAAAGCACCACTCCACCCCCACCTACGCCACAAAAATGAGGTTTCAATTAAGCAAAACTTTCTATCCATTTCAAAAGATGTTTCTTCATTTTGCAGTTGAAACAGAACCCATTATTTTCACTGCTCTGTCTTTAGTGATATATGTCACTTACATCTCAGAGTAACCTTAGTTAGAAAGAGGATAGTGACTGACAACCAAGCTTTTAATTAAATGGGCTGATTCTTTTGTACAAACTAGTATCTCCAAACTCATCTATTTTAGATAACTTTTCCAATTTGAGCTTCCTTCCAGGATCTGTGAATGAAGAACTAATTTCTATTTCAAAGAACCAATTATTCTGTTTGGTATAGAGATATGCTAAAAGGCAGATAGCTTTTTTTTCTCTTAAATTCAAGCAGCATGTCCAGCCAGTGTTGTGTTTATTGATAACAAGACAAGACACATCTTCCAATTCTATTCTGGTGCTCATATAATTTCAATTCACATTCCAGTGCAGATAGGCTAATGAAAAGTCAAGTATCAAGTTGGAAATAGATGTCTGATCTTATTGACTTCTGTGCCTATTGTAACTTCTGCCATGCACCGGGATAGTTAATACATGTATGGAAAGAGCAGTAGGTCTCTCATGGGAAGACAGGTTTAGTGGAGCTACATAGAGGAGCAAAACCTTGAGGATATTCTTTTGCATCTAGGCAGAAAAATTTATACTTTATAGAGGCAGTGTATTTACTACCCAGACTCTGTTTATGTCTCTGAAGACAGAGCATCTGCCACTGTAAGAATGCATAACCACCTTGTCTTCCCTCCTACCAGCAAAGATCTGTGAACTCCTCTCTAAGAAATACTCCTCCCATCCCTGACCATTTCATGGAAGTGCTTCAGAGTGAGAGGCCCAAAAGGTAAGGTCAAGTCCATTGAAAATAGTAGCAGCTTTTGTTCTTGTAGTCTGGGAATTCATCCCCTGGAAGTAAAAAAGAAAGGCCTGTGCTGAACTAGGAGATCATAGGATGGAAATGAGGATTTGCTGTGCAATGGAAATGATAAATGCATCCAAAGGGGGCATATTTTAATTACAGGTAGGGAATCAGAGGGAAGCATGGAAAGACCTGGTCTAGAGTTATCTGAACATTCTGTTTGCTTTTGTTTAACTATGATATAAATCACAGCTGGAATAGGTTCAGAGGAAAGCTACAAGTATTACCACAATGGAATTTCCACCTCATGGGATGAGACCAAAATTATTTTAGTTAATTTACAAGGCAGAAAAATTCAAAAAGGGGCCTTGGTAATCACCAGAAGTAAGACGACATAGTTAAGCTGAAAGGCAATGCTGCTCAAAGAGCAATGGGCCCATAAACTCTCAACAAACTCGGGCTGGAAATAGGTGATATCCTGTCATCAGAAGGTAAAGAACCTTCTATTTTCCCCATACTAAGAGTGAATAAACTCATTTTAGAATGAGTCAGAGTTCTTTTATAAAAACAATTACATAATGTGATTATCTGCAGTGAAAAAGGAGATAGGAAGTTATAAAGCAGGAGCCTCTATCCAGTCTTAAATTCCTTTACCACTTAATGACTTCTCTGTATTATTTGTTCTCCAACGTTAATGAAACTATCTCAAATGTTAGCATGGCCTATTGCAGGTATAGGAGAGGTAGTGGAATATGTACATTTTCTTGGCTTCATCCTTTTGTCCTTCCTGCAGCAGTGGACCCTGACTTTAGACAGAAAGCCACTTCAACTCTGACTTCAGTTTCGACAACAGATGAATTTTTATGAAGGGAAAGGGCAGGTGAATGCTACTGCATTCACAAAAAGGCGTCCCTATTCTGCATGTGTGCTGGCTTGCAAAGACATACAGAGCTGTCCACTCGCACATGCAGCTGGTTGCTTGTAAGGAAACCCTCTCCGCTCCTCTGGGGAATGAACACCACCATGTCCGTCTGCAGAAACAAACACCCTGCTTGTTTGAAACAAACCCATATATGAAAAAGAAGTCCTGAGAGACCCAAGAATTTCTAGACAAGAAGGAGTTTTCTTTGTAATTCTTCAGTTCTATGCATTTAGATCTTTTAAATAGCAAAAAAAAAAAAAAATTAAAATGAAATAAATCAAGTCCCAGTAGCTTGCTACAATAGCTAGTGTGAAAACCATGTGGAGCCAGCAAGGAAAAATAATCATATAAGCATACATAATCTCTGCTCCTTCTTTGTATATGTCAGTCTCTGAGAATGGTGTAACTCCACCTCTTATTGCACACAGTATTTGAGCTGTCACTCTGCTGAATAGAAATTCTGAGGAAGGTGTCAAAGCACAGTGTCGAAAAAAAACTATTTTGAAACTGAGAAGAATAAATGATTTCTGGAGATGAGAATAAGAAATTACTCTTCAGTCAATTCCCACACAGCCTGTATTCTGAAACAGTATAGTGAAAGGTATTTATTGCTACAGGTAAAGGAATTCCTGTTCTCTACCAAAACTTTCCTTGGTTGATTATTAATTGAAACAAATACATATATACATGTGGTTGTATACATAGACACATAGAGAAAATAATCATAATATCTTAGAATAGAAGTCATCTGCTGGCTTGAAGAAACTGACCTTCTCAGGTAGTGGCATTCCTTAGAAAATACTAAGAGAAAATGCAGGATAATTCTCTACCAAAAAATAAATATTCCCACCAGGAAAAAAAAAAAATCACACTGCTGAAAAACCTCTGTGACTTTACAACATATACATAGAAAGATGCTAAAAATCTGTTCCTGAATGGGGAGCTTAGTTAAGGCTATTGCCGAGGTAGAACAGAAAGATCAAGCCCATAGTGTAGCATATGACTGCTTTCTCCCTCTCCTGAGCCAGGCAGAAAGATCAAAACCTCTTCATTTCCAAGGAATGAGGTTCGACATAAACTGTGCCTGCTCTCCTTGTGCTCAGGTTTCTCAGCTTCAGTCACGACCCAGACTGTGGAAGGACTGAACACCTGGAAGAAAGGGATTTTTCCAGCAGTGAGGAGGAGTGCTTTGCTTTTACTCCCAGCAGTCTTTAGTGTCATACATCTATAGCTTGGCTGGGCAGGATTATTTTATATCCCAGTAGTTTTTCAGGAAATACCAGATCTGGCCTCACTGCAGCTCCCATTTGTACTGACAGACTCCTCACAGGACATAACCTAAGCTATGGGTAGTAAGAAGCAAAACAAACCACATCTGGGGCAATGTAGTAGGTGTGCTGTCAGTTTATTTAAAAGTAACCTTTTAGCCCTTGGCAGGAGTTTGTCAGGCTCTGAGGGGTTATCTCAGAAATGGACATCTGGAAAGGAAAAGAGAAAGCAATTTGGAAATAGGTCACCGTCACGTTTTCGTCCTGCTGGTCAGGACCTAAAGACACAACTGCAGTTGGAAAAGTGTGCCCTGAGTTAACAAACTAACTGGTGTTTGGGCTATTCAGTGTGATTAACAGCTGTTTTATGGGTCGTTTGCCTCATTATGTGCATATGTGTACTGAGGGGCTGCTAGTGACGCAGGAGAATAAATAAAGTCTCTAAGACTGTGGAGAAAAAACATCCTCTTGTTTTCCAAGGAAGATGAAATACACGTGACATTTTGATCACTTAATTTAAATCCAGTTCAAAAGAATTAAAATGTCCACCCTTTAAAGTGGTCTTTAGTATGATAAATATGGTGACATGGCAATAAACCAGGAAATTGTGGCTTTGTTGTTCTGCTGTTTTATAGTTTTGCAGGGAAAGTGCTGATGAGCACATGAATGCATAAAAGAGACTGGAGAATCTTGGCTGAGTCTCCGTTAATAAGGCTTTATTGAAATACAAATATGCCACAAAAGTACAAAGCCAGCTAAAATATCTCACAGCTAAATCAGGTCAACCAAGACAAAACCATCCAACTGCATGTTACCAACACTGGTGACTTAAGAATTAGAGTTTCAGTTTGCTTGCCCAGACAGTTAGCAGCTATTCTCTCTTAGTGGGTGTCTGTCAGCCGTACAGTTGAAATTAATTGAACTCATAGGATTCCTAAAAACAGCTTCAATTCCAGCGCAAACTTGCTCTTTAACATAAGTAAGGCAGATAGAGGAGCTGTGTGGGAGGGTGTGCCAGCAGGTGGTGGCTAGAAAATGGGTTTTAATAAAAAAAATACTTTTAAAAAGCAGGTTTCTATATTTTCAGCAGTTTCTCATCTTTGAATATGAGATGTCTGCATCTGTTATTGCTGTCTTACACTTCGGGGAAAAAAACCCCACTACTACTTTGTAAAGAGTTTTCATTTCCTGTAATTGTCACTTAGGCATTCATCTTCCTCTAAAAAGACTGTTTTACACTCATGAAGCTGAAATGATTCCTTTATTTTTTTCCTCGGAATGCAAACAGAATAAAAAATAAAGTTTTATTAAGGAAAACACATTCTCTTTCTTCTTTTGTCCTGTTTAATGCCATGGGTCAGAATTGCTGTAAATTGTATTTTCTCTTCAAAGATTTTTTTTTAGCATTTCTAAGTGTAAAAATATGTGCACATATTTGCAGTCCTCTAGAGAAATATAATTACTGTAAATTCCATTATCTGTCCCATTTTTGTTCATAAATCTAGTCCAAAAAGCTTCAACCCATTTATCATTTCCATTATATGTGGAATAAACTTTTGCAGTTTCCAGTCTCTTAAGTCTCTTAAATGCTACTGTATCTATTGATTTGTTTTGTTGTCATTTTGTTTCAGTAGAATGAGAAACTATTAGCATAAAGGATATAAATAATATCTTATGTAGAGCTTCCTTCTGCAGGAGAGTTTCTTGCAAGAAGCAGTGGCTGCTCTGTGTCAAGGCATAATAAGTTCAGCCACAGCATAAACTGCATTTCTGTTTGTGTGTTTTCTGAACGTCACACGGGACAGTAAACAAACAAAATTATGGAGACAGTTTGACTGGAAGAATGCAGCAGTGGGAAGCCTCTTCAGGACTGACATTGTCCCTGGAACTAGGAAAAAGCAGATGGGCATGTTTCACTCTATGCATTGGTCTATATGACAAAGTATCCGTGACTCATTGTATGCAGCTCACCCTGGTGAGTTTGCAACCTTCCCTTTTCCTGACTGTTTGCTTGGTTATTTGTTTCGTCACACTGTTAGGGTAATCCTTCTTCTTTGTGCCTGCTGGAACCCCTGCAAGATAAAGCAGCCTGCTGAAAGCACACAGGGATTTCCTTTTGCCAAGGGACACAGGCTTCCAGAGAACTGCCTGAGGTGCATTACAGGGCAGCTTGCCCTGTAATGCACCTCAGGCAGTTATTTCACAGCCTGGGAAAGAGACCATTGCACCAGAGTTTGGGGATGGAAATTGTTGCAGTTAGTCACCACGTGTAGATTTATTGACCCTGTATGATGTACAATTAAGTACATTTGTGATCATGTAAAAGAGGAGCTCTTCTCACAGCAATGAAAATGTAGCAGAAGAGCCTGTGGCTCTCCCAAGGAGATTAGGGGCATTAAGAGAGATGGGAGTATGGTTCCACAAAAGCAACTCAAGCAAATACGGTGTTAGTGATGAGATCTTTCCTGCTCCCTCTAATGCTGTTTTCTGCATTGAAACTGCAGCACATGGTCCTGGCTGACTTCAGGAGTTGGCAATGTCAGCTGAGGTTGTTAACATGTAGTTTATTTTATGTCTGATACATCTAATCTTTTTGTGGGTACAGCTTAGTTAATGATAATTGTTTTTAAAAAAGAAAATTACTGAACTGGAATTGCATTGTTGCAGACTGATCTTGTTAGATGAGCTAATGTAAATAATGTGGCCTGTTGCTAGTGACAGTGAGAAATTAGCTTGAATCATGCTAAATAGTGCTCAATTCTCATATGTCATGATAATACAGAAAAATATTTGTGTTTAGAAAGAGAACAGAAAGAGTTAATCCTACAGAACTTCTCTCAGGTGATTTGTTCCACTTTTCTATCAAACCATGGTATTTGAAATTATGATGGATTTTAGAGAACATCTTGAGTTTAGTCTTTGTATGTGCATATACAGGTATAGTTACTTACTTTGGGAAATTTCTGGCTGACGCTGAAGAGACTAATTTCTTCCTGTAAGAAGAGTGGTCATAAAATTGCTCTGGTAGCATACTAATGGTTCAATACAGTATCCATACTGTAATAATAATCCAGAAATTTCTGTGATTATCCCTACCTGTTTCACTGCAAAAACTTAACACGCAGCCAACTAACTCTAATCATCCTGGTTGCCTGAAAGATCTTGTGACTGCATGTCAAATTGCATTAGTTTTTTTTCTTCTCTTGGGAAAACTCTGTAGGGTTGGGCCATGGTCTTAGAAAAGTCCTTAGCTGGTTTACAGAACATTTCTCTCTGATAGCTACTGTCAGTCTACAACTTTGAAGTTGCATACACACTCTAATTTTCTAACTCTAGTAATTACACTTAAGAACTGTGCCAAAAAAAAAAAAAGGTTCCCAGGCTGTTATGGCCTTTTTAAAGAATTCAAATTATGTATACCTTGGTTGACTGTGGTATTTTAAACAAATGAACTTCACACAATAATGTAGAAAAGGCCAGATTGAAAACCGATAAAATTCAGTCAACATCTGTCTCTCTGCCTCTGAGTACTTTGGAGCAAAGCCGGACTGTTCAGGCATGTAATGGTATTCTAATTTAAGTGGTTGAAAGTAGCCTTCAAACTTCAGTAGAATTCCATAAGCTTGTAAGAGTTATAAATAATTTAGGTTTGAAAAATGAAATTTCCTAACTGATCTTCACGTTGTTTCCTTCAAAATGAAAGTTAAGTTGAGGGCAAGAAGCCAACCATCTTACAATGAATATGTTGAACACATCATTTTAGAGTATGACATGTTTTCTTGCATGGGGAAGAATGGCCTTGATCATGAGATAAAAGTTTATCTACAGCCAGGAGCAATAAATTTTGCCTCAACTGTTCTTAATTCCTGTAAAAAAGTGAGTAAACATGAAATTTAGCATGAAAACAAACAAAAAACCCAAACCTACAAAAAAAAAAAAAAGAAGATAGCTCTACAAAGTACTCATATCTCTGAATAGCATAAGCAAGACTTGCACTTGACACTCCTAAAACTTACATTCAGATAGACATGCTCTTTGTAGGAATCTCCATCATTAGAGGGTTCAGTGTGAATGACTGGAAGCAATGCCAGAAGTAAGCTGGGAAGGGATCATCCTTGTACTGTTGATCTTCTGTGCTGTAAACTAGGACTCAGAAATTGCTTTCTGATGATGTTCGATTATGAGAAAACCTAGTATCAAGTAGAGAAAGCTGATAGACCAGGATCTAAAGATTTCCTTGACAGGCAAATTTGAGGCAATTCCTTCTGGAATCGGTGCAGTGCTGCTCAGTTAATTAACTAAACTTGTCTCACTAGCCCGGCTGTGACTGTCCTGTTAGAAACCCTGTCCCAGTGCAGCTGCTGGGCTGCCGTTTGGGTGAGCTGGCCTGAGAAGGGCAATCGAGCAGCCTGTATTGCCTTGGCGGCTGTGGGCCCCGGTGCAGCTGTACTAATTTGTGTCACTGCCCCTGGAGAAAAGCGAAATGAGGAGAAATAGAAAGGGTTTAGTTCCTTCGTCCTTTGGGATCTCAGAGACTTAATGCATACTATGTGCAAGGATTATTTTATGGTGACAAAGACATAGGAGGGAACTATCTCAAAGGGACTGTGAATAGTCGGGGGTATCATAACACAGAGAACTATGTAAATGGCATCTTAAGTATTCAGACACCATTTATTTACATTTCATTCTTTCCACTGTTAGAGGAGATGTTTCTGGGGACAAATGTTGCATGGTACAATTTGGGTTTCCTTAAATTAGGATATCTTTAAAAAGGCTGAACAGGAATGTAATTTTTAATGTGCCTTTTGATTGTGTATGCATAGTTTCAATAGGCTCGAAAGCTGAATTTAGGCTTTGTTCTTATATAAGTCTGAAGCCATCATAAAGCATGTTATAACATAGAGTGTATTTATTCCTCCAGAAAGGAAAACAAAATAATAACATATTCATAGATTTTTTCCAGATCTGGTCACTTTAGTTCAGCAAATAAATTGAGCTGTTTCAGATAGGAGAATTTTTTTTCAAGGCAGGAGAAAAAATCATGTCACGACATTTGAAAGACTAGGATAATTTGGATAATAAATTGAATAAAAAGGGACAATAGTAAGGCCTCTGAATGCTCTGAAGAGGTCCTATTTGAATCATGACATGTGTTGGATTCTTTTGTGGATAATTTAAACAATTTTATTTGTAGCAATTTATTTTGAAACATATATAAACGGTTGCATTTTTGGGAACAAACTAGGCTGTATCTGAAAAGAGGTAAGGAAAAACCTTCCTTGGTTTGTCTTTGATACATACTTTGATATGTATCAGATATTATTTTTAGCATATGGAACTTTTATTTAAGAAAGAAAGATGGTATGCCAGCAGAGCAGGAGTTCTGACACTCCCTAGTAAGTGCTCTCCAATTTCAGGCAGCATATTGCACGCCACAGGGATGCAAAGGATAGGACCTCTTCATGCTACAGAGTGAATTTAGCTGCAGCGTGTGTTCCTCCAATCTCATGTGCTGTTATTCACTAAAGTGGCCGCCTACCTGATGATTATGGGTGAAGCCTTATTGGACTGATAGAAGAAAGCTGCAAGATGAAGGAAAGAACTTAATTGCAAGCAATGAACATACAATTAAATCCCACTAAAGGTAAAGGAAATTACATGATTAAGTACTTTTCTATTTCAGAGAGAAATTCAAGCACATGTTTATGTAGCTCCTAGAAGAGTTTCATTAGGCAACTGCTTTCCTTATAAATACAAGGCACACAGTCTCTCTGTATTAGAACAGAAGCAATCTGCTTTATTTTATTTAATTTAGGTTCAGACTTGGGAACCTGGCACAGTGTCAATAAAGCCTTTGAGCAAAGTTTAAGAGTCCCTGTATGATAAGAAGTTTGAACAGAACAAAGAATGAACAGAAAGGCATTTTAGACTTAAGTATTTGAAGTAGAGAACAAATAGTCAAAAATTTATCTCTGTAACAAGTCAGAGCTAAATGTGTTTTTTTTCTTTAACACCTCTCTTTCTTCTGCTTTTCACAGCTAGAGGCAGACAAGCATGAAGACTGTGAATTAATACAACTGAGAAAATATTTTAATATATTGAAAGAGAACACGCTTGCCCCGGTTCCATAATTGCTGCAACGTAAATTTACTAGATCAGGCAGTATTTGGTTTTTTATTGAGGATGTCTAAGTATCCTTTCTCACGACTATTTTGTTCTCTCCAGTTCTTCCAAATATGTTCAAAAGAGACTTTTGTTATCTGAAACAGTAGGAGATTTCTATCTTTTTCTTTTAACAGTTTTCTATAAAATCCATGTCAGTAGTTGCTTATATAGTACCAGACATAGTAAAGGAGGCATCCAAATTACGTTGTGTGGTAGAGTTTATATTATCTTTTAAAAGGCATGAAGAATTGTAATGGTATAGGCTTCAATTCTATTTTTGCTTTCTTAAGCATATCCTCATATCTTATGAATACCCATGATAGATATTTTCAAGACTGGTAATCTGTTAGCTGGAGCTCAGTTAGAGATGAATACTACAGTCGTTGCTTGCATGGAAACAGATCTGTGGCATAACTCTTCCCTCTTCTCACATTCATTAGAAGATGTTTCAAAGCAGACACAAGGAATGAAGAATTGGTATGCCAGAGGCTTTAAATCCAAGAAAAAATCTTTCAGAGGCATTTCTGAAGCAGCCCTGATTTTCACTGGTCCTAGTAGTAGAGCTTTTGAAGATTTATTGGTTCAATTGCAACACTAGAAAGTATGATATTTGGATTTTAGGTTTTGTTTGCCTTTAAAAATAAGGAAAAAAGAATTCAGGAATATGGAGAAGTTAAAGCAAGCTTTTCTTGTTTTGTCAGTAGAGCATGCAAGCCCCTTGTATAACAAGTTTTGCCACGCAGTGCTTCTGAGTGTATCTTTTAACAGTTCTTCACCATCAAGCCTTTTAGTTCTTGAACCAATCAATATATTCCTGATTAGAAGTGGATGAAAGAACAGTACATCAGTCTTTAAAGTCATGCCTGCAAAAGTGAGAAAACCTTTTTATCACACACACTCTATGCCAAATGTGAATTGTTTTCTCATCATTTCAGTGTATCCAGGTAGCTGTGGGTCTCTTTCCTTCCTGCAGCATGGAGTTATCCTTGCCACAGATGCTTTGAGGAGTACCTTCACCTGTGTGGACTTATCCTTGGCTTACAATCCCTTCAGAGGGATGCCCCATGGCACAGATATAACCATGGCCACAGATGCTTTGAGATGTACCTGCTCAGGAATGCACATAACCACAGATGCTTAAAGATACATCTGCTGCAGCACAGACAACCATGACAGCCTGGAAGGAGCTTGTTTAATCAAAAAAGCATGCAGACACTGAAAAATGCAATTTTACAAAAAAAAAAAAAAAAATTTTAAAAAAAAAAAAAAAAAAGAGGAAAAAAGAAACATTTATTTTTGAAATCAGAATATGTATTTTATTGGTGCTGCCAATCACATAAAGAAATTAATTTCTTTTGTATCTTATCTAAATTAAAGGAATATGTTTTAAAAGACTTGGCTCATTTTTCTCTCTACCCAGGAGATGAAATTTAAGATGCTAATAGTTTGGAAAATAACACTTGGAGAACACATGACTTTAATCACTTCTGGACTTGGCATGCGTTTAGGGAATTTTAACTGAAAAGCTTGCTTGTGTTCCTCTGGTAGGTTTTTATGTTCATTTCTGGGGTCTTTTTGCATCAGTCACTTGTCTTTGATTTGTTCTTTGTACCTTGGTTTTCCAACCACCCACTCTCTCTTTAGAGGCTCTTTAGAGCCTCTTCCTCATACCTAGCCTAAACCTCCCCTGTCACAGCTTCATACCATTCCCTCAGGTCTGTCACTGGTCACAACAGAGAAACTCAGTACTCACTTTTCAATACTATTTATCTTCATCATTCATATTCCCAAAAACTGTATCTTCTAGAAAATTAAAATAAAACCCCCAAAATTAAACAAACCTTTCTCTTCTCTTCTTTAATTGTAGTGCCGTATGAGGGCATGCCCTGTTACATGAAATGGTAGTCCCAACAATGACTTGAAAGACCAAAGACAGTTACAGACCGAACCTATGATATCCTACGTTACATGTAAGGCAAATGACTTTAGACTAAGCAGTCCAGTGCTGGAAAACCAGAAGTCAGGGCAGAGTTGGTAGAATTCTACAGATTTTTTTCGTTTAGAGTTGTAGAAGTGTTATATCATTGCATTCGAGACTGTACCACACCTCTTAGATAAGCAGAACTCATCATCTGCCATCACAGATACTGAACAATGTAATGACTTTAATAACCTTACAGAGGACAGTAACATAAATAATTAGGAGTTTGGGGTTTTTTTTTTTTTTAAGTCTCCAGTGTTGGGGACTGGAAAGCTGTTCTAATTCCAAATGCTCAAAGCTCTCATTATTAGAAATCTTATAATTTCTGTGAAATGCACATACAAGCATTTCATATCCCTTTTGAATATGTAAATATTTTTCTTTGTTTTAAATAACACTCCTGTCTTGTTGGTATTTTTCCAAGATGTATTTTTACAGTGCCATCATGACCCACCTTCTCATTTCTTTGGAACACTAAATGCAAAGATACAAAATGAAACTGAAAAACAAATCTACACTAAAAGCTGAAGTCTGATATTTACACTTTAGTTCCAGCACAGTTACGTTTTACAGTCCTTTCCCTTAATACTTTCTCTTCGAATTTTTAACTAATCACTTATATCTTTATCGGTTGGGCCAATATTTCACAAATTTTCACTAGATCAACTATACTGAAAGACCAGAGGTGGAAGAATTGCTACATTTCTACTGTCTCTAAAGATTATTAAAGTATCAATTCATCTAAGCCAATTTTTACAAACTATGTAACATTTTATCCCCATTTTCCTTTCACATCTGAGTTCACATTGTTTTCTTCAAAATTTGTTCCAAAACTTGTATACTTGTACATCAGATTAGCAGGTGTGTTAATTCCTCAATCACTTTTGTCCTCTTTTCTTTTTTCCTTGTAAATACTTTGTCCTTTTACATTCACTAAACCCAGAGTTGACACAGTATTCAAGGTTTTTTGTTACCAGATTTAACACGTGTTTTGCTGTCTCTTTCAGGATGCTGTCAAGTTCCTCAAGCTTTTCTAGCATGGTCATTTCAAGACTTCTCATTTTTTTGTCTTGCCTTATATTTTCAAAGCATTCATAACGGAAACTGACATGATTAATTTGGTTTTGGAGACTTTCTGAGATTATCACTCCTGGTTCTTTGCTTAGGACCTTCACTTTTTATTGTCTACATTTGTTTCTTTAACTGTTTCTTTTATTTCTTTGTAAGGTCTCAGCTCTCAGCTTGACTTCTGGCAATTCTTGCTTTAGCCCTACATTTCTTGATAGCTAAGATACAGCTTGCTAATTGGTGCTTTTCCTGTTCATAAACTTGAAGCTTATTCCCGATATTTTTATTGGAGTGATTAGGCTGGGTGTCCTTTTCTCTTCCTTTTCTCCTTCCTTGAAAGATTCTTGATAGTCTTAGTTCAACAGTTCATGGAGATTTCTGGTTTCAATCATTCATATCTTTGCGCATATTGGCACAGTGTAATACATCAATGAATTAACTCTCTCAGAATGTCAGACATAGTACTGTTTATCTTATTTCTTAAGTAAACCTAAGTGAAGTCATAATGACTCTATTAAAGCTTAGAAAGTGTTCTATGATATTTGGAGTCTTCTCAGTATTTATGAATTTAAAAGAAAAAATTATTTTGTGATAATTTAGGGAAAAAAATGACAGCTCTTTCTTTTCAGCAAGTAGCTGTTTTTATCTGATGTCAGATAAAATTCCAACAAGCAGGCTACATGTTGTTCAAAGATAATCTGAAGCAGGATGCACAAGAGAGCAATAGCAGGGCCATACTGCAGTATTCTTGTTTTCAAGACAATCAGTGATCCACTAATGTGTTTCTCCAGTTTCATTACTATTATTCCTCTGTATAAAGCAGAGAAAGATAATCAATGACAGCAAGCAAATTTCTGATACATATTCAAACTCCTTCTACAAGATGTACAAAATGGATTTATGGATGTCAGGGAACAAAGAAAATAGCTTTATCCTCATTAACTACAATCTCTTCTACTATTTAATCTGCCAAATGTGCTGTAATAACAATCTTTTAACCTTGTATTTTTTTATACCTCTTTATCTGCTCTCCACTCATAAAAAAATCTTTGACTTTCTTCACATTTTTATTCATAGGCCTGTTTTTCTAGATAAATAATATGTCCTCTTCTATCTTTGTCCACCTCTGCAGAGCTCTTACAAAGATTTTTTTAAATCATTATTTCCTCTTTAATTAAAAGTCAACACTTCTTGAAGTCAGCTTGTTTTGCAAACTTTTCAGTTCTTTTATATTACAAGAGTGTCTATTTCTTCCCTGTTCTCTTCTGTTTGTTTCAAATCCAGCTAAAAGTTAGTTATTCTTTCCTGGCTGGCAGTCTTCCAGAATAATCTTAATGCTCAGAAATTGATTGAATAGCTCTGTCATCCTGGAGAGCAAATTAAATCAGAAATGCACCTTTCTAACTGTTGCTCCCTTAATTTCCTTAATCTGCAACCAGTGCAGAGGAAACAGTTCCCAGTCCAATTATCTGGAACACTGAGATCTTTTACAAATGCACAAGGAGCTCAAGGGACACTTAACATGTGGCGCCGCAGAGTGGATCAAGCCAAAACTACCACCCCCGCAAGAAGTTTAATGCCTGAAAAAAACAAATAGAATTAAAGTAAAAATTTAACATACTAATCTCAGTGTTCTGATTAAGAAATTAGCAAACTGTAGAAAAGTGCTTTGTGGAACTCAATTGCATGTATTTAATAAGAGTTGGAAACATTACATAAACCTCATGACAATAATTACAGTCCAATGGTATCATTAACAATTATTTACTTTTTGTGAGCTGCCGATCAGTAGTTCATAACTCAGTGTTCTCCTGTTTTGCCATGTTCAGGGTGCTGACCACTGACTGGACAAGGCCAAACACACACTGATAGATCCTTCCTATGGAGGATGAGAGTGGGTGACACGCCTCCATCTGGATGCCCAGACCAGAATCCACAGAGTGCCCCAGTGGGCTGACAGCTTCCATTACCGCTCTGTTGTGAACCTCTTCCGAGCCACACATGTTGGCACATAGGTTGCATGCTGGATTCCTGACAGGTTTTATAAGAAAGACTCAAACAGAGTAATTCTGGCTTGTAAATGTCAGGACATGTTCTTTCTGTATTTCGATAGAGTACTTTTCTTAGCCATGGAAATGGGACATAAGAGGAAAATCCCAAACAGTGAGGAAGACTAACAACCCCATGTGGCGAGTCCTTAACATAGATGTCCCCATAGCACTCTTCTATCTCTTATTCTGCTTTTTAAAGATGCTATTAGAATAAATGCACCATATCACATGCTGGGTGTCATTTATTTATTTATTTAAATTATGAATATACACATATTGGCAAAATACCAAAAGCTTTTTCTGTCTAAATAACATTATTCCTCTATTCTAGTGTCTGTTGACTTCTGGTTTTGCCTGTTTGAAGTCGGTGAGTCTCTCTGAGACTGTTAAGGTTAGAACTTCTGGAGTGTTTCTTTTCCCTTGTCTTTTTTCTACACTTTATATATGAACCTCATTGTCTTCTGATCAGAGAGACTCCAGTCCCATACTAGCTGGTAAATTAGAGTAGGAGATTTATTTCTGTCATCATCCAAGAAAATTCTGGTAGCCTTTCACCCACAGCTTTTCTTTTGATTTATATGAACTCTGTGATATAAAAGATATATTGTATTTATAGAATTTTATTCCATGCCTCTAACTTATTTGAAATGCAGTTTTGCTTTTTTTTTTTTTTTTCTTTTCCTCTGTTCACAGATGAGGAAATACTTTAAGTGGATATGTTTACAGTACTTCACAAAACTGAGGTCAAAAGACCAGCAACTACACTTTGCCTTAGGAAAACAGAAAAAAAAATCTGGAGCAATGTTGAATGCTTCAGCTTACCATGGATATTTCTATATTGCTAGAAATGAGTAAATATACTGATGCCTCTGAATAGTAAAGTTAGGACAATGGAGCCCAAACAGCCATGTAGATAACGAGAAGAGTTCCATTTTCTCCCAGGGAACTGTGAAGAATGTTCTGCAGTTTTCAGCAGTTTCAGCAAAACAGCCTAGATGGGGTTGGGTGGGAAATGTTGTTTCCTTGAATTGTCCTTGCTAGTCCTTTGGTTTGCCACACTTGAATAAGGTAGTAACTCTTTATATGTTTGCCTGCTTTTCAGTTCATGTCATGATTCAACCATCTCTGTGTATTCTTGTTTAGGAATAAACATTTCATACAGAAAAGAGTGAAATAATTGGTCTATGATAAAAAAAAAAAGATGGGCTATTGGATTTCCTGCACCCTCACTCCCAGAAAAACTGAGAAAATATATAAATGTAAAAATATGTAATACCATAAATATTACACAAACATCTAATTTTTAAAAATCAAGTTGGTTTCTGTTCTATAAAGTATAATATTTTCCTTGTAAAAGTATGAGGTTAGTTTACAGTTGTTAGATGGTCAATAATCCACCTTTTGGAAACAACTTTATTTTTTTTTAATTAGTAAACCATACTAAAATATTCTGAAGTGTGCCACAGAATTGTATTTTAATTCACATGCAGCCATTAGATTTTTTTCCCCTTGAGTGAAAAATGTAATTTTTATATATGAGCAAGTATTATGGACAACCAAGAATGTTAGTGCCAAATTGTCTTGTCTCTAAGATACAGGATTTTCAAATGGAGTTAAAAAAATGGGTCTTAGAGTCATTCTGAGAAAAAGAATGCAGGAACTGTTCCGATCCTGTTGGTGCTCAGGGACAATTTTTTTCCATTAACACACAGTTCATACCAAATTTGCTATGGCTGCTTAGGGAAAGGCTGAATTTTCACCAGTACAGATGAAATGGTGAAGAGGAGGATGTCTTTCTGGTATTAAAAAAAAAAAAGGTTTAAAGGTTTTAAAAAAGGGTTTAAAAGGTTTAAAAAAAAAAAGATTTGAAGTCAATATGATAGCAAAGAGCTCTGAAATGAGAATTTCTTCCCAGTACTTCTAGAAATTGTCACCTGTTTGTCTTATAATTCTTCTCCTTAAATAGGAGTTAGGTAACTACATAGCACACTCTGTTTCTTCAGCCTGTCATCCAGCAACATGCTCTGCCACTTGCAAGGCCATGCAGTGACATTTTTGACATTTTCAGAGAAAAAAAAAAAAAAAGAGAAAGAAATATAGTGGGCAGGGGATATTTTTCTCTTTGCAGTCAAGAACTGTACCGTAAAAACGTGTTTTTCCGTTCTTCTGAGAGGAAGGTGTATTTAAGAACATCCACTGATGCTGATTTGTGTATCAGCTCCCAGTGGCCTTAGTGCAAATTGTCTGTGCCGATCAGTGACAGCACATCTTTCTGAATTGCTTTTCAGTATTAAAGGGAAGCAAATTATTAGGAGGCAAAGTGTTTCGCCTCCTTGCACAGCCCTTCTCACTGCTCAGAAAGTTCAAAGGATTGCGGCAATGTTGGAAACCCAGTCTCACTGCACTACAATTCCTTACAGCTCAGGAAATTCCACGCTTCTCCTGTCCTAGACTTGACGTTTCATTAAATGAAGACAAACTACACACACATTAGCAGCTTGTATGTGGATTACTGTTTCAATTAAAATAAAGATTAGACACGAGACATTTGAGAGAGTTATTGCGGAGCGTACTACGATTCTCAGATTACTGACAAAAATATTCTATTCAGTGTATTTCTACAAAAAAAGTAAAGAACATTTGTATGCACTTAGCAAAGGGGAGATACAGTTCACTGTAATGAATTAGATTTTTAAATTTGTTGTGCAGCCTTTCACTGTGCATTTCTGCCAGTTTTCTTCATCGATGCAGAGCAGGGAGGTGATTTCATTCAAACCTATTTCTTATTTGTCATATGACACAGCAATATACTGGTAGGTGAAAAATCTTGGGCTTTAAAATAATTTATAATTACACTTTTCTGCACTTCTACTTTATGAGTTTCAAGGGTAATTAAGGAAAATAATTATTAATTCAGAGACTTTTTTCTAATTTTTAATTTTGAAACTTGTTAATTTAGCAAATATGTGTGTGTGTGTGTATGTAAGTATGTGTATATTATTCCCCTCATACATATCCACAGACTATAATGTATATTTTGAGAATGTGTATGTGTGGATTGGTGAGTGACAGTGTGCCCATACTGACCTTGTTGTTGGCTGGGATAGAGTTAAGAAGCTTGGAGGGGACACAGCCAGGACAGGTGGCCCAAACTAGCCAAAGGGATGTTCCATATCGTTTGATGTCTGTATATATGGGGGAAACTGGCCAGGGACAGTAGTTGCTGCTTGGGGATGGGCTGAGCATCGGGTTCTGTGCAGTGAGAAAATTTCATTGTATATCACCTGTTTTGTATACTTTAAGCACTGCTGTTATTTTCCTTTTCCTTTGCTGTCCTAGTAAACTGTCCTTACCCCAACCCATGAGTTTTACGTTTTGCTCCTGATACTCCTCCTCATCACACTGGTGGAGGAAGAGTGAGCAAGCGGCCTTGTGGTGCTTAGCTGCTGGCTGGGGCTCAACCACAACACACGTATACAAGGACTTTCTAAAATTTGACTCCCTAGTTTGTCTTTGATTTTTATTTTTTGAAACAACAACAAAAGTCTTTTAATGCTTCTCTTTCCTAAGTTCAAAAACAGTAAGTAAATGTAGGGCTTGGATTTGAATCTAGAAAGTGGAATGGAAATGAAACATGCTGTGGAATATGTCTTTACAACCTGAGGTTTATGTTGCAGTACAAACTCTCTGTTTTAGTTTGATGACTACTTTGCGTAATGAAATCCAATATGCCTTTCCCCAAATAGGTTGTTTTCTCTACTTGGATAGGTTTGAGATTGTGGTGTCTCTCTTGATTAGAAGTTAATGTCTTGTTTGTGAAATGCATCCTTGAACACTGAATTTCGTTGCTCTGTAACTTTTATTTTTAAATCCAGACTTCTTTAAGAGCACTGCAGTCTCAGTTGTGCTCAGGATACACCTAACCAAGCCTGTAGAGAGTATTGATTAGTTTTCCAGTTCATCACCCAGACAAGGGGAAAAATACCTTCAGACTAAGCCATTTTTTCTTTCCTTTATTTTGATGATGAAACCTTTAATGTAAAATGAAATGTGTCATTTTCAAGCATGCTTGAAAAGTAGTAGTAGTCAAGTGCTAAATAGTCAGGCATTGCCAATAATAGAGCCTTATCATGTTCCCATATCAAGTGGCTCAAGAATGAGGAGACTGTGATTATGGCAGCTGACTTTCCTTCTTCATCTAACATATGGGCTACGTGCTGTCCCACACTACTGTCCATCTTCCTGAAATAGGTGATTGTAGTCATGTGGCACCCTCTTGAAAGGGATTGAAAGGAGGAAAAAGGTAACGAGAAAAACCCTTAAGAGAGGAATACATGACCCCTGTCTTCAATATGATTGCTGAGAGCTGGGAACCAAGGGATATTTAGGACAAAAGCCATCGTACTTTGCGGGTGAGAACATACTCAAAATCTACAACTACTCTAAAGTAAAACCCAGTGCAGACACAACTAGAACAATTGTTGTACCAAGTTTATTTCCATATATTATACATATATGAAAAAAATTAATTACTACACAGTTGTATAGCTTACATATAAAATACCTGTAGTATTATATAATGACAAATTGTACTGTTGTATAGTTACTGCATATTACAAATGGGTGACAACATATTTCCAGACTAATATATAAAATAATGCGTGATTGTATAATACAATTATGACATACATGAAGGAAAAATACAGAGTGAATATACTCCTTATTTGCATGTTTGGATTACCCTGAAACTAGGTGGAGAAGAGTCCGAATTTCAGCAATCCCACCAGATGAAGGAGCATGGGGAAAAGTAAGAGTGACAAAGCTGTTCTGTTTCTGGTTTCTGGAAGTTTTGTCCTAGTCAGTCTCCAGACACAGAACTGTTGTTTTAATCCAGAAACATGCAGGGGAAGCATCTTTTCTGTCAGCTTCAGAATGAAGAATTACCTTTTTTTGAGGTATCGAGTCTTGTAAAAATTGTAATAATTAGGGAATGGAAAGAGTCTGTGGCAAAAGAAAGTCAATGGAGAACCATCTAAGGACTGCAAGGAGTAAATCTTCCTTGTTACTTTCACCTTGTGTTGCCTACTGCTGCCTCCTTGCACTTCTCAAAGAGCCCCTGGGAATGCAGAGAATGTATTGTACCAACATATTCAACATTTGCAACCCCGGTTATTCCTTTTAGATATGATACACTTACGGGACAGCCTTAAAAAATAAGAAAAAAGCTTTCTCATTGTTGTGGGCTTTCCAAATGCTAATTCTGTTTAACAATGTTGCTTGACCCTGACAATTTGCTTCAAACTCACAGCAGGTTGTAGCGCTTACAGCAAATATACCACATGTAAAAACCCAACTAGTCCAAGACTTAATAGATGATGCAGGATGTAGCCAAAAGTCAGCATAGAGCTAGATCTTTTCCCTGAGACAGTTAATCAGAGACCACTGCAGGAAGGGAAGCAGATGGTGTTTTCCCCTGTTCTCGCCTCTCAGGAGAGTGACTCCTGAAGTGAGGAGCGCTGGAGCAGTGTGCAGTGTGTGAGTCTCCAGGGATTACTTCAGGGCCTTCCTCACATCAGCACCAGGTTCTCCACTTTCTCTTCCTAACCTGCAGCTCTCTGGCAGTCCCTGCTCTCTTCAGCAGTCTGACCCTGCCAGGATATAGCATCTTTTTACGGAGAGGCATAGAATGTAGGAGTCAAGTTAATTCTGTTTGAAAGGATATTTGAGAGGGCAGAGAGGAGGAGAGAGCTGTCTGCACACCACAGAAAGTATTACCTGCTCATTTTATGGAGGTTTCTATTTCCCTGCTTTCAAGAAGTGGAAGCAAAGTAAATTAAGATAGCTCATCAACTCAGTCTGCCCTGAAGTCAACTGGGAAAGGATTGGCCTCTGAATGCCCTCTCTGAACTTTAGTGTTTGGGGTTCCTTTTAGGTGAATATAATCTGGTTTAGCATGCCCTTCTGCATTATACTGCCAGATGGTTCCTAGTTGTAGCAGATGAAGTCAGATTACCCATATCACCCTTTTTTTTAGCACAGCATGCATATATTGAACACTAGTTTTTGATAATGCTGAGCTGCTGGATTAAAGATGGATTAAAGATGCTTCTGACATTTTCTTCCTCCCAGGAGTCTGAAGAGCCAGACATATAACTCACAGTTTTTCACTATATCATCAACTGAGCCATTTTGTGTCCTGACTCCTTCTGACCTCATAATGTAAGTGAAGCTGGCATTTCTGTTACTTAAGAGAAACTTCTAGGGAACACTTTGAACTCTCCTGGAGTGACATATTTAGTACGTCACTGTCGTTATCAGCCCACTCCATAACAGTGTTTAGAGATCAATGTTCCTGAGCTGCCCAGAAGGTATAAAACCACATTTATATGGAGCTAGTCTGCAGCTAACCACAAGTAAGAAATAATATTTTTAGGAGTAGGTCAAATTTTTAGAGGGTATAGAAGATTAAACTGAGGAAGGATCCCAAGGAAATACAAGGATCTATAAAACACCAGATTCTTAAGAGGTCTTATCCACTCCCATCCGCAGTAAAATAAAACGTGTTCAACCTGCATTCCTTCCCTTTCTGTTAAAAAAAAAAAAAAAAAGAAAAGAAAACTAATTTTCAAACCCTTCTTGGGGGACCAAGGTTCATCTTGCTCTGGTTCTGGCATCCTACACTATCTGCATCAGCAAACTGTGTAACCCAGTAAGATCAGATTTATACAACCAAACAGTGCTGAGGCACAGGGTGTGTGCTTTCAGCATCACAGGTTTTCCTTGGAGCTGGTCTGGTGTCCAGTTGGAACTTGTTAGGTACACCTTTGGGACACAACTTCTGGTTTAGTTTCATAGGAAAGGAGCCCTGGTAGTGGTCTCTGACACCGCTGAACCCATCTGCAGTAGGTGATCTTCTCATGATCGAAACAGAAAAGGTATGACAGATGCCGTCACTGAGGAGGTACCACAGCAGAGTCACTTTTTGGTCATGCACAGGCTTGGTCATGCTGAGTGGGTGGTGATGCTGATCACTCCTTGTTTCCCCCCTGGGGAGTGGGAGCAAACACCCACCCCCAGGGCCCCACAGTCAGATGAGGCAGCTTCACAGGAAGGGTGGTATCTTCTGCAGCCCGTCTTCCCCAAGAGACACATCTAATCACTTTTCTACTTTGAAAGGGTCCCAAGGCACTTAAAAACAAAAGACTGTCTATTGTTGGTTCTGTCCAGCAGAGGAGTACCTCTGCCTCCAAAAAATTTTGCCCTGAAGTTTTAACCAGAATACAGTGTTCTTGCTGTCTTCTCTATGATGGTGACACCACACCACAGTGAAATACAAACACCTATAAACATTTCTCACCAAATTTTGCTAATACCCTCTGGTCTGTGGAAAGTTGGTTTAGGGGCTTTCTGGGGAACGGCAGCTGGGCCAAGCTACAGTGCCTGAGTTGAGCAATGAATAACTTGACTGATGAACACGGATCTTTTGCTATTTTAAAGTTTTCTGTGGAGACTGGGGTTACGTTTTTTTGCTACACCATGTTCCATATCATGCTGTTTGTTGCATTCTGAAATAATTATTTTGTAGAAAGTTTATAATACACCCACAGAGTATAATGATATAGGTGGGGTTAAGCACTATATATCTTCCTGCAGAAGCTTCTGAGGAAAGCCGAAGATTACCTTTGAGACCATATTTCCTTCCTGATTGCAGACCTGTTCTAGACATGCCTCTAGAGTAACACTGAAAACTGCTTCCACTCCACACATCCAGATGTATCTGAAGCCATGAAGCAAACTAAGAGCAATTAAAGCAAATGTTTTCCCTCAGAACATATGCTAATGCAATATTACTCAGGAAATTGGATGATGTTGGAAGAGGGCCTTTATATAATATTGCTTTGGTCAAAGAGCTGTGTGAGAAAAGCGTGAGGAAAGCTGTCACCTAGCCCTGAAAGAAGTCTAAAGAAGGGGCTTTGGGCTCACGACTGGCTAAGAGACAGAGTTGGGAGAGTCGCCTAAACTGTCACAGGGTAACAATTTTTCACCATGAGGGTGACAGATCACTGGAACTAGAGAGGTAGTGGAGTCTCCTCTGGAGACATTCAAGACCAATCTGGACACATTCCTGTGTGATTTAATCTAGGTGATTCTGCTTGGGCAGGGGGTTTGGACTAGATGATCTTTCAAGGTTCCTTCCAATTCCTAGCAGTCTGTGATTCTGTTATTCTGTGATTTTCAAATTTATTATAAGGATAATTTTATGGAAAATAACTTAGAGTTACATTAAAGAAATATTTGATTTTATTTTAACCTTCCTTTATGGTTATGAACACATTATAACATGAAAGGGAACTTGAGATGACTTTTGAAGCAATATTTTTAGTAATAACACTACATGACTATCCCGGTTGTATTACCAATAAATCCGTATGAAAACACTGGTTACAACTATCAGTGCCCTGTTGCTGATACTCCACCTAAAACCTTCTCCACAATCCCTGATAAACCAACAAATTATATGACTACAGTGTCACATAAATCCTCATTCTCTGCTCAGCTACAAAACACTTTATATTACGTTGTTCCCACCCATGGTGCACTAGGAAATGTGTTTACAGGTTTCCCACTCACTGCTCACAGTTTCATCACCCTGTTCCTCATGTCCCCTTGAAGGATGCAAAGAATGCTTTTTTTGTAGTCAAGAAGATACTTTTCGGTGTACTTGTTGCTCTCTATGTACATTGAGCAATACCAGAAATCTTTACCCACTGCTGCTTTGATTTTATAGCTCCTACAAGAATCAGTTTGGCAGCCTCAGACCTTTCTCCCCACCTTAAGATCAACTCTGGCATATTATTTAAAAGATAAAAAGAGTAGCTGTACCAGAGTAATGTTATTAAAGGGTTTATTCAGCCTGGACCTTCAGGTGACAGGGAAGATAATTAGGACAGGTTTTCTATATTCACGGTCATGAAATTTCCTAATGAACTTACAATGAAGTTTATCACTGAAAAGTGATGATAAAATGCATGAATAAAGGCAGTTGTGTTTGTTAGGTGCTTCAGATCCACACCAGCATTAGCTGGTATCGAGAAATCTTATACAAATTTTCTAACTGTAGAAAAAATTAACTAAATGTGGCATGCATTTCCAAACAAGAAATGCTGAACTGCATTACAGCTTCTTTAAAATGCTCCCCATGAGCTAGCAATTTTTCTTTGTGTCCAGTCTCAGCAACAGTTTTTTTCATTCACAAACTGATCATGTAAAGAAACAGGTCTTCTCAGTAACAGTGGGATGATTTTACATGGTGCTGCATTTGCAGAGCTGTATAATATCCAGCAGAAGTTTACTTTAATCTTTTTTTTTTTTTTTGTGACTAGGCTCACACGGTGGCATCAGTTCTTCCTCTCTCCAGAGGAACTACTTTTATACCTCTTAGAGTAAGGCTGGCGGTAGAGGTATGGCTGGCTCTCATTGCTTCTTTTGTGTGCTCCTGAAAAAACATTCTGATAGGTTATGCCTGGATTTTTCAATCGATGCTTGATAATACTGGGTAACCCTGAAATAGTATTTCTAAATGCTGCAGAAATGTCCAACAGTATTAAAAATATCTACTGCTATTCATGACTAGGAGGAAATTATCTACAGCATTACTTTTACTTTCTGAAGCCAAGACCAAATGCAAATTGTTCTCAACCTAGAATAATCGGTTTAACTTAAATCTGACCTTGTGAATGGGTTCATCAACACTATTTTAAGTAGATGTAGTAGGATATTGTGGTTGGATAGAAGTGAGGTGACCCAGGTTATCTGAACAAGTATTGCTGCATACGCAAAGAACCAGTAGCCACGACTTTGTGTGAATCTACAGTGCTTGGGGGGTGGGGGTGGTGGTGTTGGGGGGTGGTTGGGTGTGTTTAGTCAGTCTGTCTGATTAAATCTCTTCCTTTAGAAACAGCCAAAAGGTTCTGATACCTGACCTCCAGGAAGGCAGATGAGCTATTAGTGAGTGGCTCTGGGTGAAATTGTGCCTGCTCTTTGGCATGGACCATGCCATGGGTGTGGGGAGTGTGTTTTGTCCTTGCCCTTGATAGTTTTCACTCTCTAACATATTGCTGTCTTTTTATTGACAGAATCATTGAAAGAATTTTCCTTCTGTTAGTGAAAGCCAAGGAGAGTCATCTGCACAACAAAGAGGAAGAAGCTATGGGTAAGACTGTTAGTTGGGCCATTCAAAGGCAGGTATGAATAATATTATCTGAATTTAAGGAATGCTAAATTAAGTCATTTCTGTCTTTAGTAAAAATACTTTATGTTGGATATCATATTCCCTTTTTAACTTCAACTTCAAAGGATTACAATACCGGAAAAAATATTTTCTTTAGCTTCTAGGTTATTGATCTATTTTGATGAGCACTTTTTTTATAAATTAAAAAAAAATTCTTCTTAATTTCTAAAAAAAAAAAAAGGAAAAAGTGTGTTATGACTGGTCTTAATTTATCTTCTAAACTATTTACACTTCCCTATATGCTTAACTTATATTTTAAAAAATCATTATAAATCACTGATTTTAGTATGTATGACTTGAATCTAAAGCTAATCACTTGACCTTGTAAGTGAGAATTATAATTCAATTATTCTTTTATTTTAATTTAAAATGTGTTATTTATATTTATACTGCAGCTTTTTACAGATGTTATAGCCTTGAGTTAAAATAATTAAAGCTGCCTCTCCTGATCTGCCAGTCTGGGTGAGAATAGGAATGCACTAGCTTGCTGAATGCATTTTCATCTCACCCATTCATGCATCATTCAGAATGTATCATAAAGCTCCACTCATTTAAATTCCTTACAAAGCAAAAACATGTATTTCCTCCTCTATCAGAGTTATGAAGAGAAGGACAATCTATAAATCAACTTTGGGTTGTTTTGTGTTTGAGTTTTTTTTGTATTTGAGGATTTTCTGGTCTCTTCCTCTGAGGATTAAAAATCATGTCTCTTGGCAGACAATTAAGTATCATTTATCTATCTGAGAGATTTGTAGGTGCAAGAAAAGTGGTGGTTAAACTCGATCAAGGGAAAAACAGATAGAAGAAACTCAAATTCTCTATTAGTTCTGCTCTACTGAAGTTAGACACTGCTGTGGTTTTCATTTAAACTTAAATACATTGCATTTTACTATATGAATCATAACAACTTTATATATGTTTTTCATGATACATTGAGAAGGAGAGAAGAGCATAATATCGTTCTTTCACAACTTGCAAATTCTTTCTCATCTTCAGAAGATGGTAAGTGAGCCTTGTCTAGGTTAGCGGGGTTTTGTTGGCGAGACAGACCTAATCATAGAAGTAAGGTTGTCCAAACTAGTATTTCTAGTTGTTAAGAAGTAGTACTAGATGTGAACACTATCAGTGCCTGAGAAAGCATTTTATAAACTTGAGTAGGAATGAATTGGAAATGATACATGCAGCAGAAGATAACAACATGAGAAAACAAATTAAGATTTCATTTTATCTCAGTGATCTATCAAAACTATTAAATATTTATCTCCACTCTTTGCTATATACCTGAGAGTAAAAGACAACAATTGGACTTCTATCTTCTACTGGACCATCACTGGAAACAGGGATGATGCAAAGCAAAAGACTGGGTCTGGGATCTGTGCAGTCAAAGTGGCAACTCGGAGTCACAACTGGCTCAGAAGTGCAGGTATTTTTATGTAACATACTAAAGGCAGACACAGTGCATGAAACAAATACCATATATATATTCAAATTGTTCTTTCATAAACTTTGCTTTATACAAGTACATGTACAAATTTTATTGTCCCCATATTAAAATAAACTCACAGAATTGCTACATACCATCAGTACTATCAAGCTCTGTGTTTGTGTACCAACTATCATTATGAACTCCATGGTCACTCCCTTCCTGATACCTAAAATAGCTGTCATATTCCAACATTCTACTCTCTGCAGAATAACAAATGTGAGGGTTTTTTTCATATACAACATTCTCAGTACTGTCCTAATTGCACTTTAGCCATATCAGTGTAAAGCTTAAGATTTCATTTTGAGTTCACTGTGTAGCTTTTTAGTCATGGGGAATGAGCTGAGAAAGAAGCCTCTGGGCACGAAGTGTGGCTTAGTGGTCTGCCTGACATGAGAATTTGGAGAACCTGTCAGAACCAGAGTGCTACTGCTGAGTTATTGGTACTAGCCAGTGCTGTCCTGTTTCTTCCTGAGGACAGTGAGTGCAATTTCAGCAGGATTTCATGAGAGGAAGGAGATGCTATGGCGCTCTCCCTTTTCCACTCAACTAGCAGGCACTTGGGATTGCAGTGTTTGTCCAAGAACAGTACAGACTGCATTGCAGCTGCACCCATGATGGCCATCCAAAGAATAGGATACTTCAGAGGCTGGGGCAGTTTGACTCTTGATCTTTTCTGGCAAGCCTGCTTTCTGTACAGGGCACCAAACAGAGCAGGCTATGCATCTGCAACACCTCCCTGGCTTCAGTGGTGTGGGCATCACCAGAATGTGGGAGGAAAAGAGAAGCTGGCATGGAGACAGCGAGATGTGTGGTCCATATCTGCCTTAGACCTAGTCTGTGTGATACCTTCCACTCTTGGCAGTAGCTTTCAGCAGCTCCAAACCTGGGCTGGGCCACAAGCAGGCAGAACAGCAGCAGAGTGCACTCTGGGCAACAGTGTGGAACTTTGCCTTTCTTGGAAGGCCCCAGATCAGCAGGAAGCTTCCAAGGGACATGAAATTGATGATCTGCCAGCTGGCTGGGGACCACTGCTGCAGAAAAGGAAACATTAAAGGAAGTGTGTTTTCATGCTTTATATTAATTGAAAAAATGAGGGCTAATTTAGTTTCAAGGAAACTGTCTCCTTAACAAATGAAATTTGGACTTACCATGAGCAGGGAGAGAGAAAAAGAATTTTCCTATTGGATAATTCGCTCTCAGCCTGGTGCCAGGTTGTCCCTCTTGGCTTCTTTCGAAAAAATAATCAGGTTTTTTTAGAAAAGAAAGACAAGGTTTCCTGGAAAGGCATAGTAAGATGTGCTTAAGTAGGTATGTGGCACATAGAACTGACTTCTTTCCACCTTCTTTCTCTTTCTTTTACAACAGAGTATGGAAAGCAAACAAATCATTAAATTGCATTGCTTCTGTGAACTTCTGACTGTTAGTATGTCTGTTTGTTGGCTGAGTTCATTAAACTGCAAACTTAATATCATCTAGACTAGAATCAGAAGTAGGCACAACACCTCTTAAAGTTAACAAAAAGTTTCATTTCCGTTCTTGTTATACAATTCACAATCAGTGGTAGTTATCTACTAACACATACTTTGTCCTGACATATGTCAGCTTGGGTGGTTTTAATTATGTTTATTTTGCTGTTGTTATTTTTGGAATAGATTAGGTTGCAGACTTATTACATTGTCTAATAACTTGTATGAATATATTCATTTAATACTGTTCCAATTTTGCTCTGCTCATCTTCCTTAATAATAGAGGAAATTCATTATAATGAAAATTTTTATGTTTATGTCAGTCCTTGATGTTCACTGCTGTATTCAAATTCTCGATAGGCCAGCTTGGAGTTTGATGGTTAAGATGTAGAGGGAGAGGATGTTTCCAATCCAGAGTGATGAGAACTACCTAAGACTGCTGAGATCATAGTTTCTGTTGTCTAATATCCTGGACAGACTGTAGAACTGGGCAATCACCAACAGCATAAAGTTCAACAAGGGCAAGTGCCAGATTCTATACCTGGGAAAGGGCAACCCTGGCTGCACATACAGACTGGGGGATCGGAAGTTGGAGGCCAGCCATGCTGAGAGGGATTTGGGGATCTTGGTTGACAGCAAGTTAAACATGACTCAGCAGTGTGCCCAGGCAGCCAGGAGAGCCAACCGTGTCCTGTGGTGCATCGTCCAGTCCACGGAGGTGATAGTCCTGCTCCACACTGTGTGGTGCAGGTGTGGTGTCACCTTGAGTACTGTGTGCAGTTTTGGACATTACAGCACAAGAAGGACACAAAACTATTGGAGAGCATCCTGAGGAGAGCAATGAGGATGGTGAAGGGAATGAAAGAGAAGTCTTGTGAGGTGAAGCTGAAATCCCTTGGTTTTTTCAGCTTGGAGCAGAGGAGGCTGAGGGGAGACGTCATTGTAGTCTGTGGCTTCCTGATGAGGGGAAGCAAAGGGTCAGGCACCGATCTCTCTTTGGCGACTGGTGATAGAAACTGAGGGAACGGTATGAAGCTGTGACAGGGGAGGTTTAGGTTGGATACCAGGAAGAGGTTCTTTATTGGGAGAGTGGTCGGTCACTGGAACAGGTTCCCCAGGGAAGTGGTCACAGCACCCAGCTTGGCTGAGCTCAAGAAGTGTCTGGTTGATGCCCTCAGTCCCATGCTCTGACTTTTCTGGCCCTGTGTGGAGCCAGAGTTGGACCTGGTGATCTTTGTGGGTCCCTCCCAACTCAGGAGATTCTGTGATTCTAGTATTCCAACTTGTTTTGCTAGTGGTACATGTAGAGCTACTCTGCCTGAATGCATCTGTTTTCTCTTGCACTGTCTGGGGGAGACAGGCTGTCTTTCTGTCCTGTGTCTATACAGTGCCTTGCTGCAATGAGGTCCTGATTTATGAAAAGGTCTCCTAGGTGCTGGGTAACACAGATGAGTAAAAACACTCATGGCATCTGCTCATCACTAAATAGAGAGTAGACATGTCTTGCAATGCTTGTCTTCGCCTCCTTAGACAAAGAAAGAAAGGGACTCCAAGTGTGCTGTGCACATGGTACATGAGGTAGGTGGTGACTCATTGTGCACAAAGCCTTCAGTTGCCCTTTTGTCCTCACACAGAGGAGCATGGATGAGTAGGTTCTTTAGCCTACAAATCACGTATGAGACATAGGGAGAGATCATGTGAAGGACCAACTGTGAGAAGCACTTTGTTCTTTAAAGTTACTCTACGAGTACCTAGTCAATCCTTTTTGCTTCCTCCTGCTGCTGTACAATCTTCTTTTCCACCCTGGTTTCTGAATAGCACAGTAGCACAGCTTCTGGTCTCACCTTCAGTCTTGACTTGTGCTTAGCCCTGAATGTCCCTCTGCTGAGATGGATAGAGCATGCAAACAAGCCATTTACACTTGCAGACAGGCCCAGAAGCAGTGCTACCTGTGAGTCACATTTATGAGTCTGTCAGTCTCTCTGTTAGAGAAATCGTTTCTCAGCTTGGCCTCCATTTTATATGAATTTAAATGAAGGCAGGAGAAGTTGCTAGGACGCCAACGCTTCTGTTGCACTGTGATGTTGGAGTATCATGTAATGCAAGGCAATAGTTAGATTTTCCTTTATTACATAGGACCAACCAGACCCATTAATACTTAATGGGAATCAGAGTGTTGTAGTCTTATTCAAGATTTGCAGTGGTTCTCAGGAGCAACATAAATTGCTTTAAATGTTGGTTTCTTCCAAGTTCAGTACTCTTCCTGCAGGATACCATAAAGGTTCAATAAATGCAGGTGTAGGGTCTTGCATCTGGGAAGGAACAACCAGGGGTATCAGTATAGGCTGGGGGATGACCTGCTGGAGAGGAGCTCTGTGGAGAAGGACCTGGGGGTCCTGGTGGATGACAGGTTGGCCATGAGCCAGCAGTGTGCCCTGGTGGCCAAAAAGGCAAATGGGATCCTGGGGTGTATTAAGAGGAGCAGTGTAGCCAGCAGGCTGAAGGAAGTGATCCTCCCCCTCTACTCTGCCCTGGTCAGGCGTCTCCTGGAGTCCTGTGACCAGTTCTGGGCTCCCTGGTTCAAAACAGACAGGGATCTCCTGGAGAGAGTCCAGTGGAGGCCACAAAGATGATGAAGGGCCTGGAGCATCTCCCCTGTGAGTAAAGGCTGAGTGAGTTGGGGCTGTTCTGCCTGGAGAAGACTGAGAGAGGATCTCATCAATGTTTATAAATATCTGAAGTGTGGGAGACAAAGGGAGATGGACAACCTCTTCTCAATGTGACAGGACAAGGGGCAATGGTCACAAGTTGGACCACAGGAGGTTTCACACTGATGTGTGAAAGAACTTTTTAATGGTGACGTGACAGAGCAGTAGAACAGGCTGCCCAGGCTGGGGTGTGGAGTCTCCTTCTCTGGAGACATTCAAGACCCATCTGGACACCTACCTGTGTGACCTGCTCTAGGGAACCTGCTTTGGCAGCGGGGTTGGACTCTGTGATCTCTTGAGGTCCCTTCCAACCCATATGATTCTGTGAATCTGTGACTGAAACTGATGGAGGCACTCACCCTAATGGCTTCCTAATAAAATTGGAAAAGACTCTTCTTCAAGGATGGAAAATCATCTGAGACTTTTTTCTTCCTGTTGGCCTATTACTGTTAAAAATACTTGGCTTTTTGGTTACCTGGGAAATATCATTTGTTTTCCCAAAGTTCTTAAATGGTAATAGAAGTGGTGAATGGATTGGAGTGAAAGCTTTATGATTAGTGTACTAGGAATGCTGAGTACCATCTATATATTTATATATGTGTCTGTGTGTTCATATATGTATATGTGAGCACATGTATTTTGTCCTCTATTCAGTAGGTTTTATGAAAATCTATACTTTGATTTTACATCTAACTGAATGTTACTGAGACATATCTTAAACTACTACTACATTTTCTTAATTGAAAACGAGGTAAACTTCAGCTGTCAGAGATGCAAGGGGTATTGTCAATTGGAAAAGAGCTCAGTACACCAAGATGAATTTGGGAGAACATTTACTTCATTTATGCATCCATCTTGTTATCCATCCTCCATGTTCATCATTCATGACTTTCTTCTCTCTTCTTCCTTCCTCTGCTTCAGTTCTGCACTTCTCTTTTCTCCTGCAGTAAGGCCCTCCCTTTTATTGTACATCTCATGAGAAAGCTCTCTGCATAACCACCTGTCCTTGTTTTCATTAAGCAGAACTGGTTTTTTTTCAGAAGCCAATTCTCAAAATATCTGTGTTGGTCCTCATGCTCCAGCTCCTATCTATGACCTTCAGTTTTGCACATTCATCGAAACACACACCCAAGCCAAGAGCATGGGCTTTCCCATCTAAATCACTACTATTCAGATGTCGATGCAGCTAGGCTGAGAAGTTCCCACACACAGCCAGCAACTACATTCCACAGCCCTGCTTGTTCACTCTCCCCTGCTGGGACGGGGAAGAGAACTGGAAGGGTAAAAGTGAGAAAACCTGTGAGTTGATAAAAAGACAGTCTAATAGGCAAAGTAAAAGCCATGTACACAAGCAAAGCAAAGCAAGGAACTCATTCCCCACTCCCCACGGTCAGGCAGGAGTTCAGCCATCCCCAGGAGAACAGGGCTCCAGCACACCTAATGGCGACATGGGAAGACAAATGCCATCACTCTGAACATCCCTTTGTTTCCTTCTTCCCCCAGCCTTACATGCTGAGCATGATGTCATATGGTATGGGACATCCCTTTGGTCAGTTTGGGTCAGCTGTCCCAGCTGTGTCCTCTCCCAGCTCCTTGTGTACCCCCCAGCCTGCTCACTGGTGGGGTGGGCTGAGGTAGAACTGGCCTTGGCTCTGTGTGAGTGCTGCTCAGGGATAATGAAAACATCCTTGTGTTAGCAACACCATTTGCAGTACAGATCCAAAATGTAGCTGCAGACTAGCTGCTCTGAAAAAACAATAACTCTCTCCTAGCCAAAATGATCACAGAAAAATATATCTCTTCTGGATAAACCGCGCTTCTAAGTTTGGGATTATATTGCTACCTGAAAAAATGTTATTTCTCATAGAAGAAAAAATCAAAGAAATTTATTAGAACTTCAAATCCATTAATAAAATACAAAAAATGTTAATTTGTTCTGTGATTGCTTTCTCAGGCCAGAGACTCTGCTGTTTCTCAGCACGGCAGTAATGCTCTTCAGCTAGTTCCATCACAGTCGTTAGGTCCATCCTTGACTGTCCTGTGCTTCAGTCTCTCATTAACACCTGTGCTGTGGGACAAAAGGAATGTCCCCCCTCAGGACTGGGGACAAGATATGCCATTGCTGGATGGCATTCCAGACAGTCTTCCTAAGCCCATTTACAATAGGAAAGTGTAAGAAAGTGATGGTGTCCAGCTACTGCAGCCGGTATGGTCGAACAGTTAAATATGATATACCCCTGTGGTCCTGACTCACTGGTGAGGACCGATGGAGATCGCTAAGCAGGTTAACCACTGTCGAGTCAGAGGTAGCTGAACCTGGTGGACTGTGGCACCCAGGAGGTCGCCCTCTTCATTTGCCAGGTCTGTGGGTGGTTGCTCTTTTCAGCCCAGATCCCAGCTTCCTGCAGTCTCTGTCCTCAGGGAAACCCATTTCATAGCTCTTGCTGCTTCTCTGACTAGAGCTTTGCTAGCTTTTCACACGCACATGGGTTGTTGCAGATGCGTTACCTGGACTGTGCCTCCACCCCAAGCATGGTCTTCCTGAGGTGGGGACACCGCTGTTTGTGTCCCACCAACAGCCTGCCCCACTTCAAGGTCCCCAGAAATTTGCACCAGCTCCAAACAAGGAAACATGCTTAACCAACAGAGATAGATTTAAGAAGAAAATAGAATGAACAGTAGCCATACAGCACAGTACTCTGAACAATGAACTATCACCTGCCTGCTTACCTGTGACTGGAGCCTTCATCCACCCTCCTCTTCTTTTGCCTGTGCTTGCTCCTCCCTGATCTGCTTTGATACTTTCCTCTATCATCTGTCCATCCCTTCCCTAAATATCCAGTAGGTATTGCATGAACCTAAACATCTCATCTTCTCCAACCCAAAATTTTCTTCACCCTACATGCCACCATTGGTCCTATATTCCTTGCTGTGTGAAAACTTAGTGTTTTCTGTTCTTCTGATCTCTGGGGTTCTTCCACCTGTCAATGAGCCTCTTCCCACTGCTGATTACCAGTTTGATTAGCCTTTAATCAGATAAACCAACATAATTAGCCTCCAACCATGGAGGATTTTTCTCTATCTATGTCTATTCCCTGGAAGAAATTATTCAAGAGCTAGAAAAACAATGCCCTTTAAAGAAAAGGCCTTGGGTGAGAACCAAGGTCTCAACACACTTAAAAAAAAGAACTGAGAAAATGTGCTTGTGTGTAAAGGAACACATGTGGATGGACAGGGGCCTATTCCAGAACATACTTTCAGACATGCAACTTGTTAGAGGCTATGGCTTGTCCTTACACAACACTGTGTCATTAGCAAGTGAAAACTCACTCTCAGACAGCTGACCTCAAAGAAAAGAGCAAAACTTCAGTGCTGAGAAAGATTGCACTTGTTGGAGGGGAACTGACAAAAGACTGCAGTCCCAAATGCTAATCTTAAACCAGGAAGGGTCTGCACTTTGAAAAAGTGGGAATACACCTTGCTGATGTTTGGAAAGAAAAGTATGTAGGTTCCCAAGCCATAACCATTTGCATCATGTTCTGTTTTGAGCACTATTTATATCACCATTTTCAGGTATGGTTTTGGGTAGCATGAAGAGAAAAGGCAGATATGGAGCCAGGAGGACAGGGGCTGTGCATTGGCATAGCCCTAGAAGTATTGATATTTTCTTGGCTGTCTGGTTTCTAACAGATTGCTGGTTTGCTCCTAGCTTTTATTTTTTACTACACTGTAAATCTGCTAAACTCCTATGTGTTGCAGACATTTAAGCACCTATGAATTTGCACAATTTGGAATGGAATTTGCAATGCATGGGCAGAGGGAGGGGGGTGGATTGTATATACAAAAGGCAGGATTTTATTTGTGGATACCCATAATAATGCACTGTAGGTTACTGAAGTATGTAGGATGAACAACCGTAATAATAATGGTATCATAAATTTCTAAATTGCTGTTAGGGAATAAGGTTTGGGGAGGCTGTCAGCAAAGGTACAAGAATTTTCCTGTAATTGCTCTATAGTCATGTAAGTCTTCCCTTTTTTTTTTTTTTTTTTTTTTTTTTTTTTTTTTTGGTTTGATTTTATCATTAGTGAGCATCCCAGTTCATGTAAGCTGGCTGTACTTGTAAGTAGCTTTCCTTGCTGGTGCAACAACTTTGAAAAGTATTATTAAATATCTGAAGTGTGGGAGACAAAGGGAGATGGCCAACCTCTTCTCAGTGGCCTGTGGGGACAGGACAAGGGACAAAGTTGGACCACAGGAGGTTCCAAAAAGAGAGTGAGAAAGAACTTCTTCATGGTGAGGGTGACGGAGCACTGGAACAGGCTGCCCAGGGGGGTTGTGGAGTCTCCTTCTCTGGAGACATTCAAGACCTGTCTGGACGCCTACCTGTGTGACCTGCTCTAGGGAACCTGCTTTGGCAGGGGGGGTTGGACTCTGTGATCTCTCGAGGTCCCTTCCAACCCCTATGATTCTGTGAATCTGTGATTCTATACCCTGAAGGAACAGCTGAGGAATAGTTTGTAAAACTGAAGCATGCCAGACCTTTGAGCTCTGTGCAGCTGATCTATACGTTTGCATACTGGTATTTTATTTATCTTTGTCAGTTGACTCATACTAAGACTAATTTCCCAGTTTCCTCAAAATCACTGACTTTTTATACTAAATAAATATCCAGAGGTCAGCACAATGCAGACTTTATTCTTGCCACACTTAGTGTGCTTTAAAACATTGCCTGACTTCTGAGATGTCCAAAACCAGAATAGAACTGAAATGCAAGACAAAGTGCTGAAAAATAATTTCTATGGGCACATGTAATTCAGGGGTCTCCTGGTTGTTATGATTTCCTTTTTCAGTCAGAACCACAACTCTTCTATATGTGATAAACCACTGTGTCGTGTGCATAACCTTGACGGAGTATTGGACTGTTAAGGCAAACTCTGAAGAGCTCACACTCCTAAATTATTCAGAGGCTGTAAAAATGAGCAAAGTTTTATGTACTTGAGTGAAACTGCCCCAGTGCTGTCCCTTCCCTTCAGTGGATGCCTCTTCCACTATTGCCATGTCTTGGGTCTCAGAACACAGGTGATTCCCAAGTGATTCCCAGGTGATTCTCGTTTTGTACAGAGCAAAGGCTTAGTCACTGCACAGTCTCCTAATGATTTTTTGGAGGTCAGGTTTGGCAGAGGTCCCTGATGTTTTGCTGCAGGGAAGCTCCCATGTCATGGCTGAGGTGCTGGGCTGCCTTGGCCATAAGGACAGATTGTGCCTTGGAGTGCTGGGTGCTGGGGAGCACAAACAGTGCGGGTGCACCTCCTGGGCTCTCCTTCCATGTGTCCCTGTCAGCCTGTGCACCAGCCTGGGCCATTTCCACATCCAGTGGGTCTTGACTGTGTGCCTTTTTAAAATGCCCACAGCTGCAGCCCTTGCAGGAGCAGGACCCAGTCACCCATCTCCGTACAGTGGAGCTGTGGGTCTGCCAGCCTGAAGCCGGTGATGCTGAGCAGTCTCACTGCAGGTATACAGGATGAACAACTGTAATACCAAAGACATGACACGTTTCTAAACTGCAATCAGGGCTTAATGCTTGGGGAGGCTCTTAGCAAAGCCGTACATGCGCAGCCCCTGAGCAGCACTCCTGTTCTCGCTTTCAGCCCCCAACCCCTCTGCTGCTGCAGCTGATCCCTGCCCTCGTGCAGTGAGACCTGCACAGATGACTAGTCAGTGGTGCGTGTCAGCACCAGTGCTGCTGATGTGGGGAGATTGCGGAGTGCAAACAAGCACAAGCGTTAGATGGAGCTCCAATGGTGCTGCTTCGGCTAATGTCAAACCCCAGCAGGCATGTTGGGAAACAGAACAGAGGACTGGAAACCGTATTCAAAAGTGTCTGAAAAGTATGTGGCATAGTGATTGCCATGGGTTACCCACCCAAATTGGTGGGTTACCTTGCTCTCTTCATGAGAACAAGGATATGACCCACATAAGAGAAAAATTTTTAAGATACTGAACTTTTAGAACTTTTAGCTTACAAAAACTATGGCAAAATAATGAGAACTGTTAATATCCCTGTACCTACCTTGAAGAAAGCTTCATTAGCAGGTAGAATGACAGCAAGGTGAATAAAGAAAGAATGTTAATTTATTACTATTATTTTAAAGCACATAATGATTTCATACAGCAATATACGAGAGAAAATCTTCCTTTGGCAAATATTCAGGATCTTTATGAAAACTGCCACTCATAGTCCCTGTTATTCTACTTCTTAGTTGAGCATAAGCACAAGTGACATCTAGGTAACTGAATTAGATCTTGTGAAAATAGGTCTTATCTCACTGGCATCAGAAAAGCTGTAGCATGTACCATGATTACTCTTGATACCATAAGCCCTGATCACAGACCTGAATAATACTGAGAACTAGAGATGAAAGTTCAAGTTCCAGAAAGCTTATGATCTAAGGATAGTAAGAACTGTAATATGCATGGGGGGTGTTACTGTGCAACTGTCTGTGTGAACTTTGTAATTTTATATTGTGAGGGGAAGAAAGAAAAAACAGTGATTTAGCTGTAAAAAAACCCAAACACCCCCCCCCAAAAAAAAAACCAACAAAGGAGAAAAGAGAGGGGATACAAGAGGAAAGAATATGAAGAGACTGACAGAGAAAATGTGTTAGGGTTGACATGAGAAAACAGAAGGAATGGCTGAATCTAGCAGCTAAGTAGAAAGACAAACAACATTCAGATTAAATACTAGAGAAAACAGCTTTGTATCATCATCAGCGTTGAAGGTCAAAGCCTCAAATGTTTCTGCAGCTGTTCTTGCCAATATAAGTCTCTGGCTGCCTCTATTCAAAATAAATCCCAGATACTATTTAAGTGATAGCTGGCATATACATTTCAGAATTTGAGAAATGCTAAGCTTTCTTCAGACATCATCTGCTGAAGTGATTTATTGTGGAAGTGAGCTTTCAGTGACTCACCTGGTGGGAATATAATCTTATTTTTCTATAATAGTAATGGCAGAATGATTAAATAACAACTAGCTTAAAGAAATGCATATGTTTCAGTATCACATTTCCTACAAATATTTTTATTTATTATTTTTATTATGTTTTGGTGCTTTCCAAACAAGTAAAATAAAAATTCTAAAGGTGCATTTTTCAAAGGAGTAGGCAGTAAGGAGCCTGTGACCAATAAGCCTTCAGGTGGGGGACTGACAGACATATGACACTTTTAAAGTCAAACTTATTAGCAGATGTCTAAACTGCAGACACTCTTCTCTGCACTAGCCTGCTCTGGATGGTTTAAGCAAAATCATATACTCACAAATGAGTTGTCATCTACATAATACCTAAGACAGTCACTGCAGACTGATAGCCAAATGAGATGGCTGGAGAATCCTTCAGCTGACAGTTGGGAAGAAGCACTGATCATGGCTCGACATTCAGACAATATGTCCCAGCCAGCTTTGCATCCTGCAGTGATTCAGTGTCAAACCTTGCAATGGAAACGACATGTTGGAGTCACTGCACAGTACCACTGGTTTGTTGGGCCATGGTCCTGTGGTCCAGTGATGATCTCCATGATTTTCCTTTCCTCTACCCTACTGACAGAAAAGCTCAGAAATGGAAAAGGAAGAATCTCTTCTGCTTGCTATTTCCCTTCTTCATATTGTGGAAATCAGGACTGTCTCTTTTGTTCCTGCTTACCTCTGTGGAAAACCTCCAATCGGGCACCTTCCTTTCCCCACAGCCTTGAGAAAGCCTAGCCATACACAAGGCTTTACTTAGCCAGCATGCTGAGCTTCTCCCTGCAGCTCTTAGATGTCATCAGCAAGTTTCAGTGGGGAGCAGCTGACACTCCCTGCAGGGCTACCAGGATGGGCCATGCTGCAGCAGGAGTGTCCATGATTTAGAGGTGTCCCTTGAAGATATCTATGGGTGTACTTGTTACATGCCATTGAGAGCATCTCTCAGGTCTCCTGGATGCAGGGAAGGAATTTAGCTCATGCAGACACTATTTCAACAAAGCCATTTCTATCAAGTTGTCATATTTGCTGTCTCACTGGAATTGCAAACCCGCTGTGGTACCAGAAACCTGGGAGCCCTACCGTGATGAGCTTCCCTTTGCTGGCTGATACATAGGTAAAACGTCTTTGCTCTGCTCTGCTCTGTTGTTCTCACTTGTTTCCAAACAGTTGTGAAAACTTTTGCAGCTTCCAACCTTTCAGAGGGATTTTTTTGCATATAACTTTTGTTTCATTGATGGGCAGAAGTAAGCAGGAGAAAAAAAAAGTCTTTCTAACTATCAAAAAGAGCTTTTCTACCAAAGCCATCCTCACAAGCCTGTGAGTTGACAAGGTCTTATTTTTCTTACCTTGAGATGCATGCTGTTCAATTTAAAACAGGAGAAAAGCAATCAGCCACTTGTATAAATTCCTGGAAATAAATAAACAGCTTCACAGATTTAATTGGAAAAATTCAAATTCTTGTAGCTTCATCTTCCTTCAGTTCTGTTCCATTACTAACTTGACCATAGCTCATTAGTTTCAAGTAAGGTCTAGTATGGCCATGACTTCTGTTCTGGACTTAAGGTTTGTAGTACTTCATGTTTACCTTCTTATGGATTTATTCTCAGCTGCTGAGGCCATGTCCTCACAACCCTGGTTTAGAGTCACTTTCTCAGCTATCTGATGTTGGTTAGTCTGTTTTCAATTGATGCGTAGCTTGATTTAGTCTAAAGATTAAAAAATTCAGTTTTCACCTCTAATGCCATATTCTCTTTTTTCATATATAGGAATAAATACAAAATGACTGCCCTAACAGAAAAGTAATTAGGATATTTTAATTACAGTGAGAACTGCTAGAAGATACAGAAATATTTTACTTTTTTTGTTGTTGTTTGTTTGCTGGCAGATACAGAACTTCCAAAACTATTTGTCCAGCAGGGTGAGACAAGCCCCCCTCCCACCTTTTTTTTTAATTGTTATTAATTTGATTAATAGCTGAAATATTCCAGATCTTTTTTTTTTTTAAACCATCTGCTTTGACTGTGATTGTCCCTCAATTGCAGGACTTTGGAAAGCCCAGAGATGCCTGTGACCTTTTAAAGAGACATTGAGTATATCTGACTGCAAGTACAACTCTTTTGCTTCATCAGTCTTTGCTAAAGTGTGTATGTTTGCATTCAATTTACAGTAGGCACTCTGATATCATAACGGTAGGCATATGCTAGCTGTTAAAGAATAAGGTTTTGTAAAGTATATATTAGAATCAGGCACATACATTTTTTTGCCTGACTATTGTATGAAATGTCTGACCATTTCATTTAAGAGAGGCAGAGAAAATGAGTTTCTTAAAACCCTGCACAAAAGACAAACTAGAAAACCTGAGTCTCGCCTTGGAAGGCTGCTCTAGCAAATAAGCCATCAGTTTGCTTGCAGGTGATCTTGACACTGGATCTGACAAGAGGTTTGTTTGGCTGCTGTGACATATATTAAGTTTCACAGCATCCCCCTAAAGAACATTAGAACATGGATATAAGGGAGGTACATTAGGCTCTGACTGTGTACCCCTGCAGCCCACATAGGCAAAGGTGCCAGAGAAGGACAGAGCTTCAAGAAGGAATGAACTGGTGAAAAGGGAGCCCTTAATTTGGAGTGGTTATTATTCACCTATGGCTTGCTAATCAAGAACTGTGCCACCTTGGCTTACACATAATGATGTCATTAGGTTACTGACATTTAAAAAACAAATAAAATCCTCTGTATGTAAAAAAAAGATCTAAAAATACACATCCCTTAGATATTTACACATGTAGAGTATACTCTTACAGGATATATTTCATAGGACCTTGTGAGAATATTTTCAGCAGGTCTTTCTTTGAAGTGGAGAACATTGAAGCTGAATCAGGTTATTTTCTCTCCCTGTCCTGAGGAAAGTAAAACATTTTTTCCTTCCCACTGTACAAACATAATTCAGTAATCTTGCTACTGTTTCTGCCTATTATTAGTATTCACTAGCACTTATGTAGTGCTCAAAACAAAAAGAAGTGAAGAAACTATTTTGCCAAAGCTACTGAGGATGGTTGAGGGCAAATTTAGGTTTCCTAACTCATAGTGTCATGCTATTTACATTAAATGCCACTGCTTCTCGATAGCCTGTCACTTTTGCATTTGGTGTACAAAATGTTGAGAGATGATAAAATAACTGACTACCATCTCATATTCCGTTTAGAGAAAACTCATAAAACTTTTCTCAATTTTTTTGAGACAGAAATTTGAAAAGAAGCACAGATGTTAATCTGGCTAACCCCAAACTGATCATGCCCGTGGCAAAACTGTCTTAATCTGTCCTTTATGCAATGCACCTCAATTTTGCTCTGAACTCCTCTCAGCATACCTGTGCAGTCTTCTCACCTTGTAGGTTTCAGCAGTTTGTAAGCCATTCCCAAAGTCTTAAAACTTTGAGATATACACCAGCCTTGTGCTCTTTGCTTTCTGTGCAATAACAAGAGAAATAGTATTTAATATTTCTGTAATTTCTGTAATTTCTATACCTCAGAATTTTTTTTTTTTTTAAAGGAAAGCATATTAGGCAACTGGCCAAAAATACCCATAAATGCTTTGTCAGCACTGTGAAATGTCTGAAATGAAAGACAGATGTGGTCCAGCACCTGGGAAAGGAAAGGAGTCTCGAGAAATACAGCAGACTGGTATCAATCGATGGAGTAATGCAATCTGTAGCCACAAAGTTTACAGAAATGTAGATTAAGCCACAGAGACATAGAGCTACTTTAGAAAGTTGGATGGAGAAGGTTGCCAGAAGCTAAGGTGGACACTTCTAAGGTGGAAAGGAGCAGGAAGTAAAATCTGCATTCTTAGAATCATAGAATCATAGAAATTTTAAGGCTGGAAATGACCCCTAAGATCATCCAGTCCAACC
>VXBZ01005948.1:604231-622624 GCA_013399135.1 Heliornis fulica | reverse complement strand
GCCTTGGAACCACTTTAGAGGGTGGGGAGCAAACGCCGGGAGCACCCCCCCCACCCGCCGCTGCCCCCGGTAACGTTACTCGACCCGTCCTTGAGGAGAAATCCGCGCCTAACGACTGCGCGCCCGTAGAGCCCTGCGAGGCGCCGCTCGCTGTGCTGGGACACGGCCTCCGCGGTGCCCTGCGGAGCTGCGCGGTTATCACCGCCGCTGCGGGGCTTCGCCCCGGTCCCTAACGCGCCGCTGCGCACCCCTGCGCGGCACCCTGCGGTCTGCGGCTCCCCCTGGCGGGCGCGCCGAGGCACTGCAGGGGACGAGCGCCGCGGGCCGGTCCCGGGTGAGGGAGCACGGGTGAACACCCCACGCTGGCAGCCCTCGGGAGCGAGGAAGAAAATGAGCCGAGAGAGGGTTTAATGGGACACAGACGCTGTCCGGGAAGCGGAGGCTTGTCTGAATTTCGGAGCTACCCGCTCCTTGGTAAAAGTGGTCCGAAAACACCGGGGTTGGGAAGAGTGAAATGCTTTTGTAGGTTGGGAGACAAGCCAGGAGCCATGCACACCTCCTCTAGAATTATTTCCCTTCGAAAATGGCACAATATGCCAATTCTGAAGTATTTTCTGCCTTGGATTTCAACAGCCATCGAGACTGAATAAAACAAACAAAAAAAAAAGAACAGGCTGGTGGCTCTACTGAATGTCAGGGCAGAGGTCGGTGTGGGAAATGGGGACACTGGGGACTACTCGGTCACAAGGTTGCTTTGCTGTGGCCTCTCAGTCTCAGCATTCCTCCTTCTCTCACCTGAAACAAACCCAAAAGCTGGAAGTCTCCGGTTTAAGATCCCACAGTGGGGTCAGTTTGACTCTGCCCCCTGTTCTGTGAGAAAGTGGCGATGCAGCACCATCCCCCAACACGCAACAGGACTCACACATTAACCAAAAAAATCTCATTTACTAATTTACCAGAGAGGTGCAATCAATATCATCAATCCAAGACCCTTTCCAAGACTTACAGCCTTTTCTGGCCAAAAAAAAAGTCATATCATCAGAAGGTTACCCCCAGTACATCTCACTCCTAAAGGAGCATCAGTGGAGACGTCATTGGAAAAAATAAAGAGGAGGAGGGGGAAAGTAATTACAGGCCACTAGAGAAAAACAAACATGTTCTGAATGTAGACAAAACATTGAACAGAGGGGAATTGATAGTACCACAAATCAAAAGGGAAAAACGTCAGCAGAAATCAGCAGAAAGTGAACATCCTATTAAAAGTGAAAATAGAATCAAAGACAAACACAGAAGAGGGAAGAAATTTGGAAAGGAACCTGAGATAAAGATGAAGGAATGGAGTAGATTGTACTCTGCACTCAGCAATAGTCAAAGCTGATGAATGAAGGTTCAAAGAAACCTGAAGTTGCACCATGCAGGTGGTCAGTAGGTGAGAGAAATCCTTCAAATTAGACACAAGAGTTTTATGATTTATACCAACTGGGCAAGGCTAGCTCCCACTAAGCAAGGCGAACTGGGCAAGGCTAGAAAACCCCTGCAGGAGATGGAAGGAGGTTTCCCAGTATGTCCTGTGGCCTTCACCCCATCTTCCCTGCCTCCCACCTCCTTTGTGGCTTGGCAGAAGGAAGGAGCTGGCAACTGGTGAGATCCAGGCTTTGAGAAGCTGTTGTCCCCTTTGGGTACCACAATGCAGATGGTACAGCAAGAACCACTCAGCTCTGGTGGGTCAGTAAAACACTCCTGTGAAGCACAATTTCTTTTTCTTTGTTCTGAAACAGGGCTGTCCAACACCATGAAGGCCAGGGAAGCTCTGGTTGTTGAGCTAAAGGGATAATATAAGGGGAAGGGGGAATGTAATGAAGTGATGGCAGAACGGCTTCCAGCAAGTAGCTCTGAAATAAATGAAATTTTGAAGTAAAGAATGAAATAATCTGTGTCATAAGAGCAGGATCATGACCAAGGACTGTCATCACAAACATGGAGTTTTCCTTTGTTGGTGCTTTCTTTGCTTTCATTCACAGTGTTACTACCAGGCAATGAGTGGGCTTCTTTTGGCTTGAATTTAAAGGAACCACAGAGGCAGGTTAACACATCAGCCTTTCTAAAATCCACAACCCTGTTTTTCCCTTTAAAGCATAAGGAACACATTCATATTTCACTCCCATTTCTCTCCAGTACAAAAGCACAGGGTCAGAATTAATGAGTAAAGTATTTGTGTGACGTTTTATATTGTATTGGCATTTATATAGTGCTTTTCACAGGCTTCATGTCAAAACCCTTTACAGGGCAATAAATCATATACCTTTCCTGATGAAATTGTATGTAGGCAATTGGGCACCTATCCTGCCCTCAGCAATGTCCCACGTGCAAGACACGGGAAGTGTGATGAAACCTGCAGAAGTGGGTCTGAAAAAAAATGGATGTAGGTCAAACCTTCCCTCCTTAATATCCTGCAACATGTTAAAAAGTCTTTAGAGCCCACTTGAACAGCCACAGGAAAGACCTAACCTTAACATGACAAAGCTTCTATTACAGTCTGAATTACTCAACATGCAAATTGAATTGTGGGTCGTACACTTAACCCCAGGTTTTTTGCCTCTGAATTTAAACAAGATGTCCATTTACATAGAAAATAAGAGTGGAGATTTTTTTTTCAATTGACTTAATTTCTAAAGGCGGTGTTCATTCACAAGACTGAATCCAAGCACCAAATTTTGAGTCCTAGGCTTTCTGTGAACATTAACAAATCTCTCCTAACACAGAATTTGAAGTGTGTCACCACATCTCTGCCCTGACAGCATTTGCTTTCTTATTTGCAGCTTTTTCAGATAACGAAGAGTAATGAAGTTTTGAGGACTGTACAACTGATTAGATTGACTCTTTTATACATTTACTTGCATTCCTGCTGTGTTTCCAAAGCCAATTTGGGGTAAGAAAAAAAAAAAAAGGAAAGTCATTTCAAGCTGTTTGGAGTTGGTAGGCAGGGAGCAGAGCTCTGCTCCTTTGTCCATCCAGGAGAATCACAGTACTTTGCCCAGTTAAAGATTTCTGGGTTCCAAAACTCAGTGTCACAGGAAGCTTTGCAGAGCGTCGCTCCTGGCAGACCGTACCCCCTACCACTTAAATGCAATCGCCCCGAGATTGGACAAAGGCAATGGCTGAGAAGCAAATGGAAAATCTTTGCAGTAGCTCAACACCATTTTAAAACCACTTTTCCACCTCCCCTATCTGTAACACATGAAAACTGATAACATTCTGCACATACTGGCTGATAGTTCAAATGCATTAGAAACCGGCCTAGTTATGATTTATTAGCCGGAAGAGCTCTTAGAATAATTTCTAAGTGTGAAAGAACACAAAACCATACTGTTCTCCACCAAACAGACATTTAGATTACCTAATCTAAAATCAAAGTAAGTCAGAAGTAAACCAAAAGCAAACAGGTAAAAACACATTGCCCTGTTCCATTAGCTGCCATGGGCTGTGTTGGAAGTGGAGGGTTCTTGCATCTTTCCAGAGGCAATTAATGTCTTGTGAGATCTGAGCAGTGCCCTGTAACGAACTAACATTGCCTCTGCTTTCTTGTGAGCATTGTGTCACAAGTCCTTAACTCACAACAGCTCAAATTCACGTGCTGTTGTGTTCTGAGAGCACAGTTTTATCTCCTGTTCCCATCTCAGTATACAACTTATTTAGTAGTTTAAAGAATAACCAGTAAATAATACACATGCATAGACCTCACCGAGATGGATGTCAATGATAATTAAAATGGTCTTTTCAGTGGGGGACACTATCAGCATCAATAGCTAAAGCAGAATTTTAAGGGTAACCAACACATTAGAGCCTGTAAATTCTATTCTTTCTGGCAGTAATACATTCAAGATTAAATTAGACTAAATGTTTGTTACAACAAACGGATTTATGTTAGCATTCAGGATTATGCTCCCAGTCAATGTTTATTATGCTTTTGGTCATATTTATTCTAAAGGTCTCATTTTCCTACTTCCATAATTTTTTGATCAGCTTTGTTTAAACTGGAAGCCTTTTACTTTTCACTTTTAAAATTACTGTTTCTTCTTAAAACTTCTAGTAGGAAGGAAAAAGGAAACAAGTTAAAATAAATTACTATCTAATCTAACCCATCTGACTATTTCTAAGCTAGCTATTATTGTGGTATCAGAGTACTGGATCTCTGATAGCATGTGATCTTTGATCTTAAATTGGACCTCTGATAACATTTTTTAATTAAACATTTTATTTGATGCCTGCATGCAAATAGCAACACGTAAAGAACTGAAGTTACAAGAGCAGCGGACAGAAAACTGTGGCTAGTTACAGCATGCTTATTGTACCAAAACAAAGAACCCCATCCTCCAGTCTCTGCTGAATCAAGTTCAAAGACTGAGTAAAACTACCAAGAAAGGGAAAAGGCAGTTGATCTATTAAAAGTGAAATAAAACAGTCTATCAGAAGCAAATTTGTGTTACTCACAAAAATAAATAAATCAGAAAAACTATGATTTTATTTTTTTTTCCTCCCTTGCACTCCAGTGCCCAGCAAATATTCCAGTTTGTTGCAGTCCTTCACTGGGAGTTTTGTGCAATGCTTCCACACTGGCTGAGCTAAACCACGTTCCGTTCTCTTCGAGTGGTATTTTGGAACCCCTTTTTACACGGGATTCATTAGTATTAAAGCATGACTGAACTGACAAACTTTACAGGACTTTACTCACAGTGGATTTGACAGCTGTTTGTAAGAGATGTTAAGAAGGAAGCTATCACTACAGCACTGCTATTGCCATTTGTTGAGGCTTCTGTGAAAGCACATATCGACCAACACGTTATATCAACGCAGGGCGTACACCGACACCACTCGCAGCTGACAGAAGTCGAGTGTGTTCAATTCCTTCCACATCAGAGAGGAATTACTCCCTTGTATGTTATATGCTGCTACTTCTGCTTAGAAGTACAGATACCGTTGCTCAGACCTTTCTGTGAGATATGGAATCCCCAAAGATTTCAATCACACTTAAACCCAGCGTATTTTAAAGCCCCACTGTTCTGGCTGAGAGTCATCAGGTACACCATCACGATATTTTGATGACCAAATAGTCCTTTTTCAAAATGTCTGTGGAAAATTTTCTAAAATATTCCCATTTGCTTCTCTATATTGCTTCTTTCAGTCTGCACTCGTCACCATAATATGAGCACACTCTAATGGCACACTAAACAGCTGTACAACCAATTTTTTTTTCCCCAGCATCTTCCCAGAGGGGGGATACATAAACTGTGTAGTGATTTGCAAGTTTTAAATTTCTCACTTTGATACAACCCCATGTAAAGATATCACCACGGGTTCTCTGGCAGCTCTGCAGCCTTGAGGAGCAGCCTCTTGGTATCTGCTGCCTGGAAGAAGACAGAGTATAAGCAGCAGTCCTCTCCCACTTCTCTGGGGTCAAAATTCAGCTCTTTCATTTTGAATCAGCAGACAGATAGTGACAAAAAAAATTATAGCTACAGCAACAAGTAGTAAATAACAATAGATGCCAGGTTCCAGAAAGAACTACAGATGAAATTTCCATTTGTTTATTTTGCAATGTAGTCATCATTTCTAACTGTACTAACCAAAAAAAAGCCCCTGAAGTTGGAGACTTCATTGGTGCTTTCCCTTAGAGGGAGCAGCTGGGGTGGTGTTCAGGAACACACCAGGTCCAGCAGAGCCATCAGATCATTGCCTGCCCTGCCTGTCCCTAGAGATGCTGGAGCCCAGCACTGGCCCAGAACCCCAGGAGACCACCTCTGATAAGACAGCAATGCTTTGTCCTCCTTTCATGTTTTGAGTAGGAGCAGCCAGTTTCTGCAGCAGGAGAATCTGGCTGAAGAATGAATGACAAAACCTTGTAGAAGAGGCAGGAGAGGAAAGATCTCATTTTTCTCCTTCCCTACATTTCCTAAGGTAACTGTGGTTTAGCCTTTTGGTTTTCATTTTTCAGAAAAGTCCTTAAGCCTAGTTCACAGCAGTCTCTATGGCTGAGAGCTCATTCATCAAGAGCAAAAGCTCAGATGCAAACAAAGTTCATGACGGAGTGCTGAGGTGCAAAGTTGAAAGAGAAGAAAAATAATTATTCCCTTCCCAGAAATAATTTCAAAAATTCAGAAGCATTCCCAGTTGCAACAAGATGAACTTAGAAGTGGGATTTGTTTGTTGGTTGGGGGGGGTGTTTTTACAAAAGCACAGGAAAGGGCACTCTAACAACACCATACTGCAGAATTAGGGCTCTCCTGGAATGTGAAGACTTTGGGGGTTAAGTCCTTCTCCCCAGACTGGCAGATCAGGGTTAGAGCACACTCCCTCTAGATTCTAGCCTGAAAACAAACTTTTTATTGCAGTAGTTTTACTAAAACTGGTGTGTTCCCACAAAATGTTTCAGTGGTGAGAAATAAAGAGTTCCCAAGTGCAAAGCACTGCTAAAAATTTCCTGGCCATTTCTAGCCATCAAGCAAGCAAATGTGTCATCTTGCCATCAACTGAGAAGGATCTCTCTGTCCCACTGGTGCGGTAAGGTCATGCCTCAGCTCATCCCTAGCAACTGGTTCGTGCATCCAAACTGGTAAGTACCTAAAATAAAGTAGGGTCATTTTCAAATGCATTTGAGCAGTTTGTATTGTACATGCTTGTATAAAAGCAATGAGCATGGCTAAAGAGCACAGACAGAAAGCTACCATGACCTCTTTTCTATCCTTTTCTAGCAATCTCTTTATTGTCTCCGTACACACATACACACCCAGTCACAATCTGTGAAGACATTTTAGAAATAAACCTCTCACAAATATTTACTTTTCAAACTGATATGCTTTAAAAGAGAGGTGGGATCCAATTTTCACCTATGGCACTTAGCACTTGCCTTTTGTGCACATGTTGGGAAAGGACAGAAAAGAGAAGTTCATACTGAAATTGAGTGTAAGGTGATAACTGCATGACTTGTCAAAACTCAAAGTCTTTTTGGAAAAGCAGCCCTGAAAAGGAGCTGGCTAACAGAGTATAACTGCAGTCACTAACCTGATGGAAGGTTTGGTGGCCACCAAAGCAAAGGACAGTCTTAGCCCCCCTATCAGCCGAGTGCAGGTAGATGTTTTGGAGAGGGTCTACTTCCCTTAACCAAACTAGTGGAGTGGCTGTTCTAGACCTCGGGGGTGCTGAGTCAGCACTTCTAGAGACTGTAATTGTCTTTATCACTTGTGAATATTTGATGCAGTTAATCATTCCATATTAACATCCCCGTTCTGTGCTTGCACGTGCTGCTCATTATCATACTCTACCCATAACGATAGCAATGCTTTGCAGCTAGAATGCATTAGTCCACCCATGCTAACTCCATCTTTTTCCAGATTCCACTGCTACCCTCAAACAAACAACACAACACCTCTGATTATCCCCAACAGAGCAAGTACTACCAAAGAGGACAAGTACCTCTGTGTTACCCAATTGACTGCTATCAAAATCCAGCAGAAAAAAAAATCAATCCTGATTTCTCTCTGAAGAAGACCTTGAGCTCTGAAAATGAACTTGAAAGGACTGAAATACTTCACATAATTTTTAATTAATTCTATCTAGACACACAGCAGTCTGAGAAACTGCAGTGTTATATGTAACCTCCTTATGTTTCACTATTTACATTGTGCTATTCTCTGGCTATTTCCCAACCTCATTCATTCACCCTAGAGATCAATTTATGCACCAAAATAAAGTATGATCTTATCTTTGCACCGTACAGAAAACCAAAACAAAATTTCTCATGGGAGGCAGGGGTTAAGATACTGGACTGGGTGTCAGAGAAGTGGTGTTCTATTCTTGGCTCTACCACTCACTTGCTGTGGGAGCTTGTAGAGCAAGATAGAGAGCAGGAATAGAGACTCTAGCCAATAAATTCCTCTCTGTAACTTCTCCTCTTTCATTATGCATGAGAGTTTTTCCAGCATTCAAGCATACATCTGAAATCTGGAGAAACACGACTCAATCAAAATACAGAACCAGCAGAGAAAGAAAATGAGTGGAAAACATAAATTACAAATCTTTCTTGGGCGCCTGTGAAGCACTGAAACAGAATCTCTACTCACATCAGGAAGATAGAGCCCCAAATTCAGCCCCAGTTGCAGTAGGCACACCTCCAACTATTGCACTGGACCTGAATGAGGGCTGGTTTTGGCCTGCACAACTACTACTCCTTGAGCCATTTTCTGCTTCAGGCAACAATAAAGACTGAGGCCGAGGGGGTGGGGAAGAGTTTTGGTTTGTTTTTTTTTTAAATAGGAACCTGTGCTTCTGTTTTTAAATAAGCAACATGACTTTTAAAAAGGTAAAAATAGAATTTATTAGGACAACTTTTTTGCAAAAGCCATTGTTAAGATAACTCCAGATAACGAGATCTGGAGTAGTTAACAAACTGCCTGAAGACTGACAAACTCTCAGGTAACTCCTACTGGCAGCAGTACTTCCATGCCCTTCAAGAGGAACAGACCAGACAGTTCTTCTTACTTTAGGTAACAGCTGTGATCTAATGCCCCAAGTTGTAACTTTTCTTACCAGTTTGGGACAATAGAAGCAGGAGAAAACACATAGGTCCTCACCTTGGCATGGTGGTGGCTAGGCTCTTGTACTGCTATGCCAACTAGTGATTGAAGCGAGATTTTTGCAACTACTGGTTGTAAACCACTGGTGTTCTGTGTGTAAAATACATTGCCATGAAAGCAATTTATTTTTATTTGTGCTGCCACCTACCTGGAGAATTTGCACCACATTCTGCTTTGAGCCATGTTCTAGATAGTAGGTGATGAGTCAACTCATTTGCTGACAGCTTTACAGCCTGGTCTTGGATCCTTTAGGCTCACAGAAACACAACACTAATCTAGCTGTAGATTATTGTTCAATATTAACTTCTCCTTCTAAGTTTTGTATATGATATATGGGAATAGCATATACCTTGTTTTAAAATTTTAAGAGTCACATGAAATCAAAGACTGGCCAACAACCTCACAAAAGCAGCTCCTGCACAGTGTCAGTTCTCAAACACAGGTAACCCTGGTTCTGCTATGTAACAAAACACACCATCTTGACCAAGACTGGAAAAAAATAATCTTGTTTTGACAATCCTTCAAAAAGCCAAGTTTTCAGAAACTTCTGGTCTGAAACTCAGGCCCTCTAGGGCTCCTTTAAGGTCAGCAAATATAGGAAATATAGGATATACCAAGTTGTAAGTGATGTACTAGAAAGGCTAGCAGTGAACATTGGTCTTCTTACATACAAAGGGGTTGTTCCCTCCACCTTTATTGGTGCCAGTCTCTAATATTTACTGAGGAGGGTGGGAGCATAACAAACTGTCCCAGACAGTTAATCAGGAAGAAGTGCATTCTTAATATGTAAGAGCAATCCTTCCAATTTAATATATCTAATATTGTCTATATTTTAATTGCTGACATACTAGGTAAATGCAGTCTTTAAGTGCAATGCACACTTGATATGTAACAATTAGTTCTTAATAAAATACAATTATAAAAAATTCAAGGCAGATTCTGAGAATGTGCAACTGAAACTGTTAATATACCTGAGGGGTTAGTTCCAAGCTTATATATATATTAGGCATTCTATAAAACACAAAATTTCTTGGGACATTATCAACCAAGGAGATTTCTTTTTTTTTTTTTAAACCTGCTTTTTACTGATTGCATTATCCAATGCAATTTTATTAGCTTGAATCTTCTGGGAAGGATATGATGTTAATAATGTATAAAAGGTTTGCTTAGTAGTTGGCTGTTGGCTTTTACTTGATACTTAATGTAATCTGTAATTACTCTAGCAGCTCCTATGTTGGCTAGTGTGTTAAGGTCACTGGAAAGCTATACTGTGTTGTACTTGGTGTACAAGAACATCCTTCCAGTGATTGATGACTGCACCCTATGGAAATGGTTTTATTTTGCCCTTGAAGCATGCCTTTAAGGAATGCTGTCAATATGTATTCTTCCTTTTCAAGCAGTACGTGGTCCTTTCTAATCTGCAGACAGCCCAAGATCTGTATTTCTACCAATAAGCATACAACAGCATCTCCTCTGGATTTCAAATTTCATTCTCAAGTCTTCAACCAATGAACTTACATACCCCTTATTTATTAGAAAGGCTCGTTTAAAAAACACATTTTACCTTCCTCAGACATTAAGATGAAGCCCTCACTATACTGAAAAATTATAATGTTTCAGGACATGACTTCAAAAGGGTGGACTTTCACCTTTTGAAGTATTGTTCCTTCTTCAGTAATTTTTCTAAACTGTATTCTTGAACTGTCTGAAACTCTTGGCCAGAGCTTACAGCTGAGAAACACACTTAACCATGGCTTGATCTGCCTTATATTACAAGACTAAAGTGTATTTTCAAGAAGTTTAACATTACTGTGCTGTAGCCAAGCCCAGTGACAGCAGGCTTGCAAGCCAGCAAGTCACCTGCAGCTTCACATCACCTGTTTCAGTGGTACTGCAGAGATGAACTTGAAAATAGAAGCAAAGTCATGGAAATATTCCAGAACTGCAGTACTCCAAAGCTTATTAAACTTGGATTTAATTCTCACAAGACTTCCATGAAAGAGACTGACAACTAAAACTATGGTCAATATTAATCACAGAGTCAGCAATTTAACTATTAGTCTACATGTTTATGATCCTCACTGGATGCAAACCAACCTTTTGTACTGATGACACGTTTGCTACATTGAAAGTGGTATTCCTGAGGGAAAAGTCAGTATGGAAAGTCCTCTGATTGGAGAATGAAAAATCAACTTTGTAAAAAAATTGATAGTCCTGAAAAGCTTATTAATGGCTATTTTTTCTGTGGTTCATAACGGTTTCTGTATAAGATAACATCACATTTACATTCTATAAATTCATTTCATACAAATTGCTCACTGGAAAGTTCATGTGGTTTCACAGGAAAAACAGGAACAAGACTCCACTTGTCATTTCCCAATATTTGCTATCAGTTTTCATAGTTCCAAATTTATGGTCGCTGCTCCCTCTGAAAACAGCTAGAACCCAAATTTATAAGCCATGGGAATAAAAATTTGTAAAATACTACATAGGTAACATTTTTTGTAGTAAAACCACCAAGAAAGAACCATTATCTTCACCTCCAATGAAACAAACAAACAAAACAATCCCCAAGATGGCTTTTAAAGATTTTTTTTTCATATAGAACTTCACGGTTTCTCTTGTTGATTATGTGTTTTCTCAGTGAAATTAGTTCCTGTCCTGTTCACTAAGTGACCTGCTGCCCAGTGGAGATGGGTGTCCTCACCTCCAGTTCTAGCCAGGAGTGACTATGGGGTCTCTGTGTGTATTCCCATACCGACAATGATGATTCTTCTCGGGACCAAATGCATTTAAACTGTAGACAAGAGTCAAGAGGATATTTTAGATCAATCACCTTAGCTCTTACTGCAAGTTTAAACCTGCTGCAGGACTGAAACAGATAGAAACCATATTGTTGTCCATGTCTAATGAAAGCACAGGGAGCTTTTAAATGCTGCTCTCTGTAACTGCTACATGATTGGCACATGCAGAGCAATAAACCTCAGCCTTTGAGCAAGTCTTGTGATGGTGTCTGCTGAAAATTAATTGTGTTGTACTCATCAGCTGTATTGCATCACCCCTGTCATCAGGAAAAAGATCAGACACATACAAAAGAGTGAGTAGCAAAAGACCTAATATTTCTATATCCTGAGTGGGCAAGTCTATGGGTTTATTTTCTTGGTATAAATAAAAACAACCTAAAACCAATTTTAATACAGAAGAAAATTGCTGTTCGACACACCAGTGAGAACCCCCGTTACCTGTAAGGCCACTACTGTAATCCCTGATAATTTCTTGGGAGCAGAATCAAAGGACTATGGGATACAACTTCAATTAAAAAAAAAATCCAACCAGAATAAATGGAGAAAACATGAAAACAGTGATTTTTCTGGCACTCTGTTTGAAAGGAAGAGTTAAATTAATACATGAAAAGATCCTATCAGCTCTGACTTGTCAGAGTTATTAATTGAATACCTTCTTGGAAGCATGTAGATAAAGACGTGTACCTTAGAGAATACAAGATAAGAGTGAAAGGAAAGGGAGAAAAATTAGCAGGTTTGCCACTTCACTCCCTTAATTGCCAGGCTAAGGTTGTTCAAAGCTGCCTGGAGAAGTGTAATATGAAATGGTAACTGAAGTGCAGGCTGATGATGCAGGAGATAAAAACTTCAGGATCGTAGTTAAACACACTTCTCTTAGCCTCAGAAGAGTCTCAAGCCAGCTGAACGATATAAAGCTGTTCTAAAACAAGACAAATGTATACTCCATGTGTTATAAGCAGTTCAAGCTGCTTCCTGTGATGAAAAACATGGACTGTACGGTAGACATACTGCAGCTAAGTACAATAGATCCCATGATACAGTTGTTTAAAGGAATATTAGAGTGATGAAAGAAGTGATGGAATTCTGCTCTTTAGGAGGCTCAGCGGCTGAACCAGAGAGAAAAGGTTTAAGCATGCAGACTTGGTAAATTTTCCTGATGCTGAAAGTCTGCGACCTAGAAGACAGTTTTATGTTTGAAGAGTCTGGCCTCTCAGGAAACAATTCAGCTCTAAAGGTCCATTGCCCCGAGGCGAAAGGAGAGGAAGATAGCACTGCTGAGCACTTCTCATCCAGCGCCCCCAAAGGAGGTCAGCATCGTTATCACCCTTTTATAGATGGAGAATCTAAGAAGCTCGGAAGGGCACATCTGGAGTCAGTAGCAGCCTTGGGACCAAACCCCCTTTGTCACTTCATTTCAGTCAGTTTCTATTCTTTCTGCCTTACTGTGTCCCCCACAGAGCACAGTGAAGCGTCCAACTGTACAAGTCAGATAATACCAATACAGTAGCACGAAACAACCTTATTAAAATACTAATTGCAGCACTAAAACGTTTTCTATGAAATTATGATAGCTGCCAATATTCCATCATTAATGTACAAAAGTCTGATTATCTTTTCAATAAAACCAGAGAAATGCTAGCCTTTAAACTCGTTATCGTTGCGAAACAGAGTGCTGTGATAATGCACGAGAACTTTGGTTTGCAGCTGTAAAATTCCCCAAAGTCTCGTGACTTGGTTATAACTTTGTTATAGATGATTACCTCCCTCACTCACACAACTCCCATGTTCTCTTTGGGGAAACAAAGTATATATTCCAGAAAAGCAAACAGTAAATGTATTTGAATAAATGTGAAACGGGGAGGGGAACGTATCCTGCAACACATTAGACAGGCTAACGCTCACCCATCTGGTTTTGAATTATACAATGCCTTTGTGGAGGCAGAAGTCAAATCGAAGGTCTGCGAATGCTGATCTCTGACACTGTTTTCAATTGGGTCAAAAACTAATTTGTCAATGCAAATTCTGACGTTTTAGAAAGCAAATAACATTCTTTAATTTGTGTAAAGACATGTTTTCATTAGTTTCTCAACCAAACATAAAGTAAAAATTACTACCAGTTTGAGCAATCTCGAAAGAGAATAAATATCTAGTGTTAACCAGCGTTTCTGAATCACTTGAGTTTATCTAGAATGTGCATTGAAAAATGCATTTTTAAATACAAATATATTATATATACAAATATACCGTTTTACTCCTATGTAAAAGGGTATATTTGTATATATAATGGTATATAGTAAAATGGACAATTTGTTATAGTACCTTCCTGAAGTGAATCTTAACTAGCATCCTTCAAATCCTTTGATTCAAACTGGACTTTATTTTAAAAGGTATTTAAATTGCAACATTTTCTATTTAATGGTGGTTTATCCGTACTTGAAACAAGAAAACTTTTTTATAAATCGTTTCACTTTAATTCCTACCCAGGAATGATCCCACTTGCACATTAAATCCTGTAAAGCACAGAGATTTACTCTCATGTTTCACAAATGAATGGCTATTGCCATCTACTGTTGGAAGAAATATGATCAACACATCCAGTAGGCTTTCTCTTAGCACAGGTAAGATGTAGAAAATGAAGACTTCACTGTCACAGCATACCAGATCCCTATCAAAATATTTTAAATACTATTTTCAATTGGACAAAGAGAGGTCATAAAAAGTCTCTTCTATTTCTACACCATTATCATTTTTAGGTCTAGCAAAATTGGGAGCACCACACAAGTCCAAGCATTGACAACTGTTCTTTTTATACAGCTTTGAGGGTTTGTAAGATCCCCTCAGTGATGCAGCTAGAAGGGAATAAGGTCAAAGGTTAACTAATAAGGCTTAATTTTAAGCCCAGATTACAGTCACACAATCACAGAATCACAGAATGTCGGGAGTTGGAAGGGACTTTGAAACATCATCTAGTCCAACCTCCCTGCCCAAGCAGGATCACCTAGATCAGATCACACAGAAACGTGTCCAGATTGGTCTTGAATGTCTCCAGAGAAGGAGACTCCACAACCTCTCTGGGCAGTCTGTTCCAGTGATCTGTCACCCTCACAGGGAAAAAGTTCTTCCTTATATTCAGATGGAACTCTCTATGTTCCAGCTTGGAACCATTGCTCCTTGTCCTGTAAGCTGTAAATACAGAAGATAAGAGCCATCCTCCAGCTTTCTATGCATAGGTCAACATCTTGCCTGAAGATGGACTTGATCTAACCCATCATGCAGGTCAAAGTGACTGAGCACAGCACCAAGACCCAGAGCTGATCTCCCAGGCTCTCTTGTCAGAAGTTTAGCACTGCCTGGGGTTGGTTTTTCAAAATTTCCTTGGGATAAAACAACTTCCCTGCTTGAGTGTGTTAAGCTGAGTATGGAGAACCAGGCACAGAAAGTTGTTACAGCCTTAAAACAGCTTTAGTCTGCATTTTAGCATTTAAAAGATTCACGTGGCTGCACTTTATCATTAAATTATTTAAAAATAATTGAGATGTATGTTTGGGAGTTGGACTCGATGATCTCTGGAGGTCCCTTCAACCATTACAATTCTGTAATTCTGTTTCTTACATTTCCTTTGCTGATAAATATCCTTAAATGTGACATCCAACCACATTTCAAAAGTACCCCTTGCTGAGGCAATCTACAAACAGAATTGGAGCGGGGTTCTATTAATGTTTGTCCAACCTGTTGGAGGTGAAACAGCCTTTGAATTAAATCATTCTTTGATAATTATTATTTCTCCTTAGGACACTTCCTGTCACCTCATAAGTAAGGTAAACTTGAACTGTTTTGTTAGACCCAGTATCATAGTCCAGAGTAAACTCAGCTTGCACTGTTCTTACAGAGCCTGCACACACTGTCACCTCTGCAAACAGCATTTGGAAATATTTTGCAGAATTTTCAGAAAGTGAAAAAACCTCCACCTTTACTATCAGTCATTTTAACTACATAGCAATTTGTACTTTAAATTTACACACAAAATCATACCAATACGTGAATTAATTCTAATTTACTTAGGTTTGTCCATCTTTGCATATAAACCTCTCAGACTAGTTTAAATCTTCCTTGTTTTGGTTTGCTGTGCACTGTCAGGGCACACACAACCCAAACAATCACAACTGTTTTTAAATTAACGCAGGAACATCAAAATGTAAACAGAAAGCTGCTTATTGAAACCAATGTAAGACAAAGTACTGCTGCTTCCACGCACAGCAAGTTCTTTAGACAGTGGAAGAGCCTTCTTGTCGAGGGGTAATGGTGTCGAGAGCTGATTGAAGGCAGAGTCTGAGGTAGAGCCAAGAGTGGAACACGGCTCAAGACCACCCCTGCATGCCACACAGTGCCACAGGCAGAATAAGCCACATCTGAGATCTCGCTTAGAAATGTGCACTCAAAAATATGGTAATGGGGGAGGTACGTCAACCCATCACGGTCCCCAAACCTGTCAGTTCTCCAAACACCTGCAGAAGAGAGTTATTCACACAAGTATAGTAATGCTGCACCTCCCACTGTCCTGTCAGTTCTATGGGGTCTTCTAAGGGATTTCGCCCACAGTGTACCATTTTTTTTTTTTTTCTAGAGTAGCACCCTAGGAAACGGACCATGAACAAGGACAGAACCCCGTGCACGTGTTAGTAGAGTGCAGAGGCCGTTTCGTGCCACTAGGGTGATGCACAGTGCTAAATTTATCACCTTTGGCCAATACACCTCCTACACACCCGACTGATATGACAATTGTCATATGACGGATGTCAAGCAGTGAGATGTCTGCTCTAAGCAGATGTGAGCAACACATCCTTTAAAGTTCACCATCTAAACACTTGTCAAAGAACCTCCTGACAACTGAGCATTATTTTCTGAGCGTATGGCACTCAATAACAAGTCACCCAGGATGCACAAATGCCAAACCCTAAATGCCAAACCACCTGAATGGCAGCACAGAGTATGAATCTCAATAATGTGCTTTCCTGATTTTACTGAGCACAAGGGCTCCTCTTCTCCCAGACATCTCCACCTCCTCCTGTATCACTTTGCGTCACCTCTAGCACTGAGGGTAAGCTTCTCTGTGCACACAAGCTTCAAACAAACCATTGTATTTTTAAGACCAAACAAATCTGGTGATGTTAACAAGAGCACTTACACTCTGCAGGGAAGAAAATCCACTTACTGCCAAGGGATTCAGGCATGGCACTGTGGCAGATGTGCTCCCCCGAGCTGCTGACTCTCACAGGTAACTCCTTGCTGTCAGCTCAGTTCTGCTTAGAGGAGAGCCATTTCTTTGACACATTGAGGCAGCTGCCACTTGTAAACGTGCTTTTAAACTCTTCAGGGTAGAAATTGCTGAGAGCTTCTGGTTTGCTTCCTAAAACACAACAGTAGCACCTTTTCTGGACTGTTTCATTGGGGCCTGGAAGCAGCTGCAGGCTGTTGAGAAACAGTAGCAAGCTCTAGCAACAACAGCTACATTTGTTGTAGTCTCCACAACAATACCATACTGCAGAGCTTTCCTTGCTACCATAAACAAATAGTAACAGCAGTGTACCAAGTTCTCAGTTTCTGAATATTATTTTCTCCAACACATGGATCTGCAGAACATATGCTTTTTCATGAACACAGAAACTTGGTGATTTAAGCTCTTCACCTTTTCCAGAAGTGACAACAACAACAATAACAAAAAGAAATGTGAAAGCCACAAAACCAGATTAGGAAAAAAGTCGTCTGAAGAAAATAAGACACTTGTAAGACATGAGGAGTTCCATTTGAAAAAAAATAACATACTAAGCACATTGAATATCTTGGCTTTGATGTTCCACAGCAAATCTGAAATTAGGTACTTGATGCTAAGTGAAAGCTGTTGCTCAGAAACAAGATAAAACAATGAAAAAACATATGTTACTTTGAAACAAGAAAGAACATTACCGGTGGCAGTGCCAGCAGTTATTTTAGTTCGAGTTTATTAAGCAGCGTTCAGATTGCACTGCCAGAAAGGACCTGTGCATCTTCCAGCGTGTGATGTCGGACTCTGCCCTTTCCACTTATCCTGACAACAGAAGGTTTCCTTCAAACGGAATTAAGACATCTGAAGTATCCAAGCCCATCCCCATCCTCCACTCAAAGAGAAGAAGGCAGCCGCGAGATGGCACTGGTCAAACGCTCAGGGAAACGTTGAAGGGTCTGTGAAGTCATTGCCCAAGGCCGATTCCTAGGGCCATGTCTGCTCCCCGCCGAGCCCCGCGGTGGACGCTCGGCTTCCATGGCAGAGGCCACACACTTGTGCCTGCGCTGCTGGTGAGGTTCCCGCCAGCGGCCGGTGCTGGCCACAGAGGCAGGGAAAAGGCTTGTCCTGTGGTAAGACCGGCCAGCAGCGGTATCTGGACGGTGGGCAGCGCACCATGGGCTCTCGGCAACTGCTCCTTCAGGGAGACGGTGCTGGCGCTCGGCACGCAACAGGCGGGTTTGAAGCGCGGCGAGGCCAAAGCCTCTGGCGGAGAGGGATGTCTGGGGACAAGCCCCGACACTTTCCTCTCACCCTCAGCCCTTCACACCGCAGCAACGTACTGGTCGCCAGCGTCCCACAACCCGGCGGCGCGCACGTTTGCGAAGCTGGCTCCGTGCTTCTAAACTCGATGAGTAAAACTCAACGTTTATTAAACTCGGTGAGCAAAATAAGTCACGATTTCTTCAGCCGGATGAGTGGAATTCAACGCTCCTGAGTTTCTACGGCTGCAGGGCTCTCCCAGTAAGGTCACACCCGCGGCGGGGAGCCCAACCCTGCCACCGGGCGGGAGCGGGTGGGTACAAACCATATCCCGGCGGGGACTGACGTTCCGGGAGCCTCCGGTCGGCTCCCTTTGGCCGCGGGGTGTCCCCCCCACACACATGCTTTCCGCGGCGAGCCCAGCGGCCGGGCCCCC